>JBAKBP010018450.1:0-46705 GCA_037953745.1 Lithodes maja | reverse complement strand
ATTACAATAATCAGTGTTCCACAGAGCTCTCTGAGTGCATACCACCTCCTCTTCGTAGAGCACGTAGCACCCTTCTTGCAACTTAATCCCACCCCTACTCCGTGCAACTCTCTAACCCAAGAGTGAAATGTTACTCTCAATCTTTCTTCTATTCAACAGCGGAGCTCTGGAACTCTCTCCCAGAATCAGTATTTCCCTCTTCCTATGACTTAAATTGCTTCAAACTCCGTGTGTCCAGGCATTTTGGCTCGAACGTCCCTTGATTTTGGCCTTGTAACTCTTTTAACTCTGGAGGAGGCACTTGCCACAAGCAGTTCTGCCTTTTGTCTCCTTTACTCACATAGACAATTTTTTTTTTTATAGTATTCACTATAGATGCGCGTGTGAGTATTATTGGTAAAAATAGTTTGCATGTGTTCATGATATCAAAATAAATAGTTGTGTGTTTTTTCTTTAATGTGTATGAAGGCAGGCTGCCTGTAACGAGTGTCTCCCCCAAACCCAAAAGAGTGACAGAGAGCCAAATTCAAGGGACGTTGGGGTCAAAATGCTTGGACACACGAAGTTTAAAACACTTTAAGTCATAGGATGAAGGAAAGATAGATTGAGGGAGAGAGTTCCAGAGTTCACTTGTTGAGTAGAAGTAAGACTAAGAAAATTTGTTAATTCTTGGGTTGGAGAGCTGGACAGAATAGGAGTGGGACTGTTGTGAAAAGCGGTTGCCTTGCACTCGCCGCAAGGGAGGGAAGTACTGTATGCACTGAAAGAGCTCTGAAGAACACTGATTGTTGTAATAGCGATAGAAGAGTGATAAAGATGCAACAATGCGGCGTGTAGAAAGAGATTGTAGGGAACTAGTATGAGGAAGTGAGTTGAGGAAGTGAGTTGATGAGGCGAAATGCTTTTGACTCTACTCTTTCGAGAAGTGTGGTATGAATGGAACCTCCCCACACATGTGAACAATACTCGATACATGGGCGCACTGTGCCCTTATACAGAACAAGAAGCTGCACGGGGATGAAAAACCCACGGAGACGGTTGAGCACGCCTAACTTCTGGGAAGCTGTTTTAGCAAGAGTGGTAATGTGATCTTTCCAAGAAAGGTCGGATGAAAAAGATACACCAAGAATATTGAGAGAAGATGATGGGTTGATTTGTGTATTGTTGAAGAGTAAGTGATAGTCTTGTGGAAGATTGCGACGGGTAGATATGAGGAGAAATTGGGTCTTGGAGGCATTGAAAGTAACAAGATTTTCTCTGCCCTAATTAGAAATAATTGATAGATCAGAAGATAGGCGTGCTATGGCCTCGTCACATGAATTTTGCCCATATATTATATGGATAGAAGGGCATGATCAAGGGTAAAAAGCACGACCAGTATACCCACCTTAGTTCTATGTACCCTTTTTAGACCTACATGCACACACATTCACACACTCATAAACATATTGTACACACACGAATACACACACACACACACACACACACACATACATACAAACACAGTCACACACACACATATACACACACCAAGCTTAGCCTCTTACCACTAGAACTGCCGTCGTATCTCAGGAATGTTATCGAGGCTACTCCAGTTATGATAATCTTATATATAAAGTTGTGTTTACCTCAACAAATTAACTATGTTCAATGAAGTTTTTCTTACCCCTACCGTGTTGTTTCGTTCCATTAGTTTGGAAATTATAGGACGTTTTGTCCCATAGATTTGGCGATTGCAAGACGTTTTGTCCAATTCAGGTGTCGAAATTTTTCATGCGAGCAAAAGCAAGGCAGAGGGATCTTTGAGTGATTATATTTTATATATATATACTGTATATATATATTTTTTTTCATTAGCTTGAAGGAGCTTTTGGGATTGCGTTCTTTGTTTAGCTTGGAGGTAAAAAAAAAACAAAAACAAAAAAAAAACAATATCAAACAGTATTAGTAAATTAGGACATTGTAAACAACCCATTATCCATCAAAGTTAAGACACGGCCACACCAGGGTAAGTTGACCCCCCCCCCCCCCCCCACACACACACACACCCTCCCCACGTGACTTATTTAAATCAGCATCTATGTTACCAGTAGGGGCCTAATTAGTTTTTGGCATAAATCAAAGAAGGGGGTGGGGTGAGAGGTGTGGGACCAGCACCAACGCAACAAAAAATGGTGATCGGGTGAGAGGTGCGAGATCTAGGGATTATATTTAGCGATTTAGGGATTATATTATAATGAATTACCGACTGGGTGGACATATGAAGCACATGACATAACTAATATATAAACCTAAATACTATATATATGGCTTCGACCCAGTGTAAAACTAGATATAGACCTCAGAATCAGTTTATGTTGTTATCAGCTTACTTTGACTTGACCTAATTAACCCTTTGACTACACTACTAAGCGCTATAATGTCAACTATGAAGGGTATAAAAGGTGTATAGGAAATTATTGGGTGTACTGATGATATTAACCCCTACTGTACTGGCGTCGTCATTTTATATTATCTGGCCTCTATTAGGCGATTTTCGCAAGTTTAAAAAGGGCCTCCAGCAATTAAGGCTTCAAACTATCTCACTTGCCCTTTTTTACTACCACAGATTCTTCTTAAACTGCACACAATCGTCTAAATATAGCTACAATCAAATTAAAACGGCGTCGCCGGTACATAAGGGGTTAATTTGAATTCCGAAACGCTAACATAATGGCCTCAAGGATAAATACACCACTTGAGGAGGAGCACTTTATTGATAACGTTTCGCAAATAACAGGTCACTAACATATTCTATTACAAGTCTCATGTGCTATAGCGTTTGTTAGGGACCTGGAAAAGCTCTTTGGGAAACGTTGTCAATAAAGTGCTCCTTCTCTGATGGTATTATTGTCGGTACAGATAATGATATACCATTCTATCCTTATATTAGATGGGCTTCTTACTCCCAAACAACCTTTACAAAGAAATGATTATGCTAATTTTAATTATCCTTTTATACCTTCTTTACGTGGGTAGTGCCGATTTTTTGGTTTATTTATTTATTTATTTTGTTTTTAATGTATTTTATAGTTTCATTCCTAGACCTCCATCAAGCTTAATAAAAACACCCCCTAGACGGGGGTTTTCTCCCTCATGTTTAGTTCCATTACCTTTGAGATTCGAAGACGTTCGTTCCATTAGTTTGGCGATTTCATGGCCTTTCGCTCCATTTCTGTGTCAATATAAAAAAAATCGTGCCATTTAGGTGTCGATTATTTCCTGGCGAGCGATAGCAAGCCTGTAATTCTAGGAGGAACCGACCTTCGGCCGGGACATTTTTCTACCGAAAAATATACACATTCATCTTGAAGGGAGGTCTAGGTTTTTTTTTTTTTAAGCTTGATAGAGGTCTAGCGAGGAAATTATGTCATCACCTAACAGTATTGCTATATGTCTGGCGTTAACCTTTCATCTATCACCTCCCCCGCCCTATCTTTGACTACATGAGCTAAATTAGCGGCGGGGAGTGACCACCTGACTAAGGTATAATCACTCCTCTCAACACTACACTACAATCACACTTTTTTCAATGTACGAAGTGAGAGTAGTAAAGTTATACGGGTCTGTATTTGAAAAGTATTGACAAGTGAGGCAGCTGAGAATGGTTCTGACTGGAATACCGCCATTAGCAAATGACACTGGGTCTATACCTCAAATCTGCTATGGATTACTCGGCCTATAATGTGTAGGTATGAAGTAAACTAATGTATGTGAATCCGGGTTTATGACACCATGTAAAAAGAGGTTAACATGTTAGTGGGCCTCTGACCTTTTCAATATTTCATGACTCACTTCATTTTACTTTGGCTATTATTACATGAGTTTATTAAGCTTAGGAAGGATCTGTGGGAGCCAAATCGTACATTGAGATCGATGTTACCCCATTGATTGTTAAGGGGAGTCACCTGTTTTTTTTATCAGTCTCTCCTTTTCTCTCTTTCTCTGGGTTGTATCCATTCGGCCCCATTCAGCCAACTGTTTTAAGACGTTTATCCCCATCCAGGTATCAATTTTTTCATGGCCAGCGATAGCGAGCCAGCATTGTATGGAAAAATCCGGCTCCGTCGGAGAAATGTTTCTATCGAAAACATCTACAAATTTAGCTTGCTGTCAAAACAAAAAAAATTTATATGCTGGCTCGCTACCGCTCGTCAGGAAAATATTGACACCTGGATGGGGGTAAACGTCTTAAAACAGTAAGCTGAAAGGGGCCGATTGGATACAAGCCAAAGAGAGAGAAAGAGAAAAAAGCGATGTGTGCTCCCTTAAAAGAATTTCATAAGCTGTACACATTGGTCGAGCGTTAGCAAGAATATAAAGACACAATGCGCCATAGTATATAGTATATTAACCCCTTCTGTACCGGCGATGTCCTTTTAGTATTATTTTAGCTATATTTAGACGATATTATGCAGTTTAAGAAGGATCTGTGGTAGTGAAAAGGGTTAAGTGAGATAGTTCGAAACCTGTTGATTGCTGGAGGCCCCTTTTCAACTGAATAAAATCGTTTAATAGTAGCCAGAATAAAATAAAAAAAGACGTCGTCGGTACAGAAGGGGTTAAAGGGTTAAACGCTTGGACACATTTAAGGGAGCCCACCTCGCTGTTTTCTCTCTTTCTCCCTCTTTCTTTGGCTTGTATCCATTCGGCCCCATTCAACCTACTGTTTTAAGACGTTTACCCCCATCCAGGTGTCAATACTTTCCTGGCGAGCAGTAGCGAGCCAGCATATATATATTTTTGTTTTACAGCAAGCTAAATTTGTACATTTTTCGATAGAAAATGTCTCCGGCGAAACCGGACTTCTCCATATAATGCTGGCTCGCTATCGCTCGCCAGGAAGAAATCGACACCTGGATGGGGATAAACGTCTTAAAAGAGTTGGCTGAATGGGGCCGAACGGATACAAGCCAAAAAGAGAGGGAGAGCAAGAGAAAAAAAAACGAGGTGGGCTCCCTTAACTCTTTGAGGATCATGACGCGTTTTGACAGCTTATTATGGCTATCAATGGACGATTTTATACAGCTTAGGAAGGATCTATGGGAATCAAAAGCGTAAAGACTGTTTCAATTAACCCTCTGACTTCCATATACCCTCCCTAATATAACTAGAATCGTCTAACAATAGCCAGAATAAGCTGCCAAAACGCGTCATAATCCACAAGGGGGTTAAGGGGGGTTGATATTATTATTTATTTCTTTTCTGGTCCCCCTTCTTCCTCATGCTTAGCCCCATTAGTTTTCAGATTTTATGACATTCGACCCATTAGTTTGGCGATTTTACGATCTTTCATCCCATTTCTTGGTCAATATTAAGATCTTTCATATAATTTAGGTTTATCTCGAAGGTAGGTCTAGGGGGTGTTTTTTAAAGCTTGATGGAGGTTTATGGAGGAAACTATGATATTGATGAGAAGATAAATAAATATGCAAATATATATGGGCGTATATATTTGCACATTGCTAAGCGGTGACTGCGTTCTTGTAGCCTGGTGCCGATTATGGTTAGGACATTGCACCAGATTTTTGTTGGTACTGCTTTCGATTACTGAATAAATGTAACTTCAGGTACCAATTTAATACTAGATCGACCGGCGTGACCGACTTGGCTATCGTAGTAAGAACGCCAGAAATATGGATGGTTTTTATTGACCCACTTTCCCATTAATTTTTAGATTATAAGATGTGTGCACCATTAGTTTGGCGATTTTAAAACCTTTCACCCCTTTTCTTTGTCAATTTTTAGACCTTTCGTGCCATATAGGTGTCGGTTTATTCCAGGCGAGTGAAAGTGAGTTTGCAAGTTAGGAGGAACCGACCTTTGTTCGGTTCCTAAAAGGGGGTCTTGGGGGTATTTTATTTTAGCTTGATGGAATGGAGGTCTATGGAGGAAACAAACAATTCTGGCCTTTAGCCTGCTATGAGTCTTGACCCTTGACATGATATAACTTACTTGATTGTAAAACCCATGTATGTAATTTATGAGTGTACAAAACACGTAGACATAGAAACACAAGCATGCATAATAAGTATATGTTACTAATCGTTTTGCGTAACAATTTGAACACTTATTTCAGGCTATTTGAAGACATGATATATATTACAAATGTGTCCGATATTAATCAGCGGTGCGCTCTATAGTCGGTTGAAATTCATACGTTTTAAATATATACAAACTTGTTTGATATATGGTATGTTAAGCACATTACAAACTAGCAGAAACGAGTGTTAATATGACTCACCTGAAGAAGGTATACTGCAGAGAAGGAACACAAGCAGAGGAATGGAGCCTGCTGCCGCCATCTTTCTTCACTCTCGGATGCGGCACCAGACTGTCGGGAGAGAAAATATCCTTTAACTCCAAGGCCCTGGCCATTCAACTATTCCCGCCACTGCCTGGCATGCGCCAAGTTTATACATCTCGTAAGTCCATACATATTATGAATACATAAATATATAAAATATCATGATCATAATTTATACCTTCATTCAGCTTGAATGGTGAAAACCAAATGATTATACAGTATGTTGTTTATCACTGTGAGAGACTCGAGCAACATTTCACTTCTCGAGCGCGAGTGCGTATACCCATGTGGGATTGAAAATCGATCAATACTTATCTTTCTGTGTATGAATGTGTGTGTGAGAGTGTGTGTGTGTCAATCACGTGGGCTCAGAGATGGTGGTAGGCATTCTCTCCTTCACTCAGTCAGTATACCAGTGACTCACTCCCGGGAAAGATGATGTAATGACTTAAGAGGTAGGGGGAAAGAGGAGATGCATGGTTGGGGGCCCAATGGGGGGGGGGGGGGGGGGGGGCTTGTAGGTGTGGAGATGGTGGCTGGTGGAGGGGGGGGGGGGAAACAGGTTGACACCATAATTATGGCATCAGTCGGGCTTTAGGAATTAGAAGATAGAGGAGAGTGTCTGGACCACCTTCTTCCTCATGTTTAGGCCCTTCAGTTTGAGATTTTAAAACATTTGCCCCATTAGTTTGGCAATTTTAAGACCTTTTGTGCCATTTAAGTGTTGACTATTTCATGGTGAGCAATAGCGAGCCTGCAATAGAAGAAGAACTGACCGATTTTACTACCTTAAAAATACGCACATTTATCTCAAAAGAGGGGTCTTGTGGGTAATACTGTAAAACTTGATGGAGGAACTAAACAAACAAATTAATTAATGTGCATTTTCTTTCTGTTTTCTGGCTATAATAGATGATTTTTATTCAGATTCGGAAAGGTATATGAAAGCTAGAGGGTTAATTGAGATAGTCATTACCCTTTTAATTGTCACAGATCCTTGCTAAGCTGTATACAATGGTCCAATGATAGACAGAATAAAATGTCAAAACGTGGCATAATCCTCAAGGGGCTAAGCAATTTTGTACAGTTTAGAAAGGGCCTTTAGACAACAGCGGTATACAAGCTATATTAATACACTTTTAAACTCCCACAAAGCGTTAACCCTTTGAGAATTATGACGCATTTTGACATATTACTTTGGCTATCATTAGACGATTTTATGCAGTTTAGGAAGGATTTTTGGGAATTATAAGGGCAAAGACTATCTCAAGTAATCCTCTGACTTCCATATACCCTTCTTATTCTGAAAAAATCGTCTAATAATAGCCAGCAAACATATAATAAATGCGTAACCGGGTCTTGAAAGGGTTAATATCATCTAATAGTAGCATATAACTTGAACATTTCGGCTTCGACTACTGAAAGGGTTAACCAAAGAACGCTACCAGAATAAAGCAGACAAAACAAAACAAAAAACAACAACAAATTGACATGAACTACAAATAAATGATTACACTGTATCCTACATAAATCACAAAGGTTTGAAAAACACAAATAATCAATGTTGGAAACACTGACAGAATATATCATCTTTGGTTATTCAATATGCATTTACAGTATATCCTTATATTACATGGGTTTATGACTACCAATATACGAATAAAAGGTAATTTATTTTGGACACTATACTTAGTCTGTTCATATTTTGTTAACACCATAATTGCTTACAGGGCCAATACCAATATGCATCATTGCAACTAGCGCCCAGTTCCTCAGGCAATGACTTAAACAAATATAAGTTTCCCAAAACCTTGACAAACAAGAACAACTGACCAATAAGCAGCTTCAAACAATAATAAAATAACAAGCTCCTGGAAAATTACAAGGTAGACCTCTTGAACAGTCACGGTCAAAAGTCGTAGTAGTTTTTTATATGCGAATGAAAGAGACAATAGGCAAAATTGCGTGTAGTGAGTGCCCCCCCCCCCCTTCACCGACGCATGGAGCTGAAGCAATTCAAGTCAAAGTCACAGGATGAAGGAAAGACAAATTGAAGGACAGAATTCCAGAGTCTACCTGTTGAGTGGAAGAATGGGAACATCGGTTCACTCTTGGTTCACGCAAGGGAGGAGGTATACGCTGAAAAACACTGATTGTCGTAATAGCAGTAGAAGAGAACGATAAATGCAACATTGTGGCGTGTAGAGAGAGATTGTAGAGAATCAAAGAAGAGGGTGGGTTGATGAAACGAAACTACCCTTTCGAGAAGTACGTATGTGTGAAATCTCCCCACACATGCGAACAATACTTGATCCATGGATGCACAGTGCCTCTGGCCAGAGCAAGAAACTGCTGGGGGTGAGGAGCCCACTGGGTCAGTTGAGCACACCTAACTTCTGGTAAACTGTTTTAGCAAGAGTGGTAATATGATCTTTCCAAAAGGTTAGAAGAAAACGAAACAACAAGAATGTTAAGAGAAGATGAAGGGTTGATTGTGTATTGTCTTAGAGTAAGGGATAATTGTGTGGAAGATTGTGACTGGCAAATGAATGGAGAAATTGGATTTTGGAATAATGGAAAGCAAGAAGGTTTCTCTGCCCCAAACGGATATAGTTGATAGATCAGAGAATAGCTGTGCTATGGACTCATCATGTGAGTTTTGAAGTAACTTTGCAGTCTCTTTAGAATAATTTTCTGCATTTTCTCTCTCTTCACCGCAATGTTGCATCTCTCTCACTGTTCTACTGCTATTACAATAATCAGTGTTCCTCAGAGGTCTCTCAGTGTATACCACTCCCTCTTCGTAGAGCACGTAGCTCCCGTCTTGCAACACAATCCCACCCCTACTCTGTGCAACTCCAACCCAAGAGTGAAACTTTATTATCAATCTTTCTTCTATTCAACAGCTGAGCTCTGGAACTCTCTCCCAGAATCAGTCTTTCCCTCATCCTATGACTTAAATTACTTAGAACTCTGTGTGTCCAGGCATTTTGGCTCGAACGCCCCTTGAATTTTGGCCCTGTCACTCTTTCAACTCTGGGGGAGGCACTCATCACAGGCAGTTCTGCCTTTTATCTCCCTCCCTCACTCACATAGAAAACAAAAACTGCTTGGTGGGTTGTGTATATCTAGTTGAATAGTGTTTTTTTTTTTTATGTGTATGAAGGAGACAATTAGTGCCTGTAACAAGTGTCTCCCCCCAAAATTGAAAGAGTGATAGACAGCCAAATTCAAGGTACGTTAGAGTAAAAATATCTGGACACACGAAGCTTGAAGCAGTTCAAGTCATAGGATGAGGGAAAGATAGATTGAGGCAGAGACTTCCAGAGTTTACTTGTTGAGTGTAAGGTAGAGTCCTCGGCATAAGAGTGGATAGAACTGGAGGTACAGTTGATAAGATCATTAATAAATATTAGTAACAGAACTGGAGATAGGACAGAACCCTGAAGGACACCGGAGTTAATCGGTTGAGGAAATGAGCGATTGGCTGTCCACAACTGCAGCTATGGAACGGTCAGAAAGAAAATAGGAGATAAAGGCACAGATAGAGGGATAGAGAGAGGGTATTTTAAAGATAAGAGATTTGTGCCATAGTCTATCCAAGATTTTAAATATGTTTAGCATAATAGAAAAGGTCTCATTAAATACTGTAATTTGAAAGTAGATTATGAGAAGACAAATGCTTAAGAAATTTTGAATTAAGAATAGATTAAAAAAAACTTTAGAGATGCAATAAATGAGAGCAATTGGACAATAGTTGGATGGCTAAGAGCGATCACCCTTCTTTGGGACAGTTTGAATGAGAGCAAACTTCCAGCAAGAAAGGAAGATATTAGATGAAAGACAGAGATGGCAGTCTACGTTCGTCATTTCAACTCTGGTTGTGCATTATTATTATAGGACGTTTCCTCAATATTTCATGCAAACATTTCAATATGATTTACAAGTCTACCTAACCTGCTGAAATCTTGAAATTTACAAACAAAATATAATGGTCGGAAAAATGTTGTAACGTCTCATTCGGTTACTAGAACATCTATCTATCTATCTATATGCTCAGGCCCAATCCCCATTTTGGGGGTAGCCGACTCAAGACAGAGCAAGAACAGGGAAAACACAAAAACAACATAAAACAAAAAATAAACACAGATAAAAAACACAAACTCACACACATCCAGGTCACCCAGGAGAAGACCCAGAGACCAGGGTTACCAAGGTCGCTCCAGCACTCTCCCGGCCCCTGACCACCCGGAGAGGTTCCGATCTCGGCAGGCAGACATGCAGCGGAGCCAAAGCCACAAGCCCTCCCACCACACTTCCAGGCACACCCTTCATATTAATCGTCCCCCCGGGCCAGGCGCCTGATGGACTATTATCTAGTCGAACTTGCGCCCGACCCCTTACTCCAAATGACCACGTGTTCACTCAACTATTCACAAGCATTCTCCATTCACTCCTGTCCACCACCACTTCCCCTGCCTGATCTATAGTCATTCCTCTATCATCCAAAGCCTTTCTTACACAGTCTCTCCATCTCAATGGGGGTCTTCCTGCCCTTCTATCTCCCCTTGTACCTGAGTCACATATTCTCTTTGTAAGCCTTTCATCTCCCATTCGTTCAACATGACCATACCAGCTCAGCACCCTTCTGTCCACTCTGGCTGACAAATGTTCCTGCTGCCCCACTCTCCTACGTATCTCTTCATTCCTCAATCTGTCTCTACGAGTAACTCCACACATACTCCTCAAGCAGCTCATCTCCATCACATCCAGCCCTCTTTTCTCTTTTTTCTTCAGAGCCCATGTCTCAGCCCCATACATCACTGTTGGCACAACAATTCCTTGATACAGTGCACTTTTTACTTTCACTCCGAGATTTCTCGTCTTCCACATACTTCCCATTGCTCCGAAAACCTTCCTTCCTTCACACACTCTCTGTTTTACCTCCACTTCCATACCTCCACTCCTGCTTATCGTTCCTCCTAGATATTTAAAACACTCTACTTGTTCCAATATTTCCCCATCCAGCCTCACATCTAGATTCACCCTATGCTCTCCCTTATTACACACCATTACTTTACTTTTATTGACGTTCACCTTCAGTTTCCTCCTTCCACAAACCACACCAAACTCTTTGACTACCCGCTGCAGTTTCTCATCAGAATCCGCCACCAATGCTGTGTCATCAGCGAACAGCAACTGATTCAACTTACTAGAACATGAGCTCGTTTATTTTAGGACAGTTATCTCATCAACTGATAACCTGGGAAGCTTATCACACTCGGTACACAAAACACATAATAATGTCAAGTTTCCGTGTAATATTTACTAACTGTATATATTTACTAGCAAGCACCCCCCCCCCCCCCCACACACACACACACAAACACACACACATGCACGAGTTAATCTGCTAGTATAGCAGTATGTACTATTTGTATTAAAATATAGCACACACATAAAATAATATTTTGTAAATAATTCCAATAATTTAACACAAACAAAGTTGCTTGCCCCTGATTTCTGGAGAAGGTATTGATACTTTAGAATAGTTGTTTGTGGGTCGGCCCGAGCTCTGACCAATCCTACACTATACTCCGTTCATATTAAGGGGTGGGGTGGGGTGGGAGGGGGAGGGGGGTTAGTTTGCACCCTAGACCTCCATCAAGCTTAAATAATACTCCCAATACCCCTCTTCGAGATAAATTTGTGTTGGCCGAAGGCCGGTTCCTCATAAATTACAGGCTCGTAATCGCTAGTCAGGGTAAATTTGACATCTAAATGGCATGCAAGATCTTAACATTGGCAAAGAAATGGGGCGAAAAATCATTAAATCACCAAATGAAAGAGGGGGGGGGGGGGAGGCGGCACCTTAAAATATCAAAACTAATGTGGCCAAACATGAGGAAGAAGGGGATCCGGAAAAAACAAAAACATTCCATTGCCAACACTTTCTATCCTTTTCCTCGTATTGACATGGTAATGTTTGGGCCGAATCTGTAAGAATGACTAGGTTTGTGATAGTAAAAATCTATGCACGACATAACATATTATTATGTTCTCTCCACTAACCAACTTTACTCCTAAACTCGATTAATGAAGTTAACAAACACATGTGGCAGTCCGGGGATTCGAACCCAGGATTAATGATTAACGGATTTTAGCTAATTAATCCCTGATGAATGGCATACAAATGTAATAGTAAACATATAATGTGACGCATGTCGAGTATGAGCATGCTGTACAGAACGCCCAGTCAGGCCCCACTCTCGCTAGGATCGTCAGGGCAGGAACTTTGGCTGTAGTCTGTGTAGAGTTTCCTAACTCAGTTTATGTGAACCGTTGTACTATAAGTATTATCATTATGTATTTTGTTTTCTTCTAAGTCAACGAGTTCTATTTTATATCATTAGATATAAGTATTGTGTGTGGGACTTGTATGTAATGATGAGAGGAGAGAGATATTACGTGGCGGGGGATCAGTGAGTACGCCACGCGGGCCGGTAGGCCTAATTCCCTCCTCCTTCCTCCCTTCCTCCCTTTCAGCGCGTGGGAAGTTCTTTGTCGATCCCAGATTGAGAGAGTATATGACGTCATGATTGCCAGTGGGCGGTCCTTAAGTAGTTTGAGATATGCCGCTAGAGGGCCGAGTATAAAAAGAGAGGTTTTTGCCACCATGCTTCAGAACTCATCAGGCAAAGCGACTTCTCATATCCCTTGCAACTATCCATATTCTTCCGACTGATGTGAACTTTCTCTACTCTCTGAACAGCCTATCTTCTTCCCTTCTCGTCCCTGTTTAACCTCCATGACCCCTTTGGTGCAGATTTAGTCAGCCAAAGTATTATCGCTTGAGTTCTCACGAGATAAGTGCCTGTTAGATAGCCTATTTTGGAAGGGTCAACTAGAATAGGATTGATTGATGTTTGTTGCACTCGTATATGTATTTCCCTGTGTACTATTATTCATGTTCCTGTTTTCTGCTGGTTTAGGTAATGCTAGACTGGGATAGGGTTCCTCGAGTTGTGATTTCCTATGAGTGCTAGGTTGGTTGAACCAGCACAATTGCAACGGAGACGTGGGAAGCCTAGGGGGTCTTTTTGATTGTGTACCGTGGGAGTTTAGCACTGTGTTGCGAGTGAGGGCTTTTGCCTGTGCCACCCAACACTGTGCTATCTCATTTGCTTGACTTTGAGAGGATCGCCAGGAGAGAACCAGATACTAGTGATCTGGATCTCTCAAGAGAGCATCCCGTCAATTACCGTAATTTGGCCGCACAGTCTTAAGGACCTCGCTAGGCTACGAGCCGCTTGCTCAGCCATTGTCTCTTAACCTTAGATATCCCAGCTAGACTTTGCTCGACCAGCAGATACAGCATAGTATTGAAGCTTCTCCTTATGTATATTATTGTTTAAGCACTATTGATTTCATGTGTGGCACGCTTAGCTACTTCAGAGATTAGTGGCCCACGAGCACAATCTTAGTAGGCTATTGCCAGTGCATTGTCGGAGTACTTCTTCTTAATGTTTGCCATATCCTATTGCTTATTCTTATAATTCTTCTTATGTCAATTTAAAGCCTTTAATTACCAGTGAGTTATTCATTAAATTGCTGTTCAAAATCCGATACTTACTTCTTATGAGTATTCGAGAAGCATCTAACTTATCAGAAGATTCCTTGCTTGATGCTCGAGGACTATTGTTTAACGTAACGTAATAGTGCCGATCCGAAGTAGAGGGTGGAGGACTTCTTAAGTTCTTAGTTCAAGGGTGGATTACTTCGGCTTCGGCCAACACTATTCTTTAGTGTTGTAGTACTTTCTTCTTTGTTTGATTGTTGACCAGACTAGATAACTCCCGTCTTGTTATTAGTCTGTTGTGTGAAACGCTAGTACCGAGTTCTTGTATACCCCGTTATAGCAGATAGAACTCTGGAGGGTAGTGGCGTTTTTTGTTCGGCTGGCAGTACTCTGGGGTTGGGATCGTGTGTTTCCGTTGTGGCAGCGAGCCATACTCGAGTCCTGTGTAAGAGCCCTAGTGTACCCGAGTGCCCGGTCGTAACAAATGGCGACCTTGCTTAGGATTTTGTGAACAGTATAATTTTTTGCAGAGTTGTACAACATTTGTTTGTTCGTACTTTAGCGTACATATTGAAGAATATTTTTTTTTTGTAAGGCAATTAGGAGAGCATTTAAGAGACTCCAGTTAATTTAGTAATTAGTGCTTGCATAAGGGAGTTTAACACTTTTGTCTCGAGAATTTTTTGGTGAACTTCAGTATGTCGGGCCCTAGTACTGACGAGGAGCGAGAGATGCTAAGTGAGGAGGTGCCGTTAGTAACTAGTGAGGAGGATGCTAGACTTTTTGTGAGTAAGCAGTACCATGTGACGGAGAAGAGGCTGACTGGGGTGAATGTTTATGGCTTGCACCTGATAGCCAAGGTTTTGGGTCTATCCAGTGTAGGAGGGATGTCCAAGGGGGAGCTGATTTCCTGGGTGTTGCGTGGGCGACATGGGGTTTCGGAGGAGAGGGCGTTTGGGGGGGTTCCTCCCCAGATCCCCTCTCACTCGACTCCCACAGTGCCGTCCACTCAGTTGCCGGAGGTTAGCACTCTCCCACAGAGGGATGAGCATTGGAAGATTGGAGTGCCCTCGGGCGGTGCGTATGGTGGTTCCCCAGTTCTTGCCCCCCTTCCTTCAGTAGTGGCAGCTCCCTCTTCCGGCCTGTCTCCTGAGATGATATTTAAACTCGAGCTTGCTAAAATGGAGAATGAGGCTAGGAAGCAGGAGATGGAGAATGAGTCTAGGAGGTATGCAATCGAGGCTGAGTCTAGGAGGTATGCGATTGAGGCTGAGTCTAGGAAGCAGGAGAATGAGTCTAGGAAGCAGGAGAATGAGACTAGGAGGCACGAGGATGAGACTAGGAGGCACGAGGCTGAGCTTAGATACGACTCCGAGAAATATTGTGCTCAGATAGACTTAGATAAGACTCGTGCAGAGTCGACAGGGATTCGGATGGGCCGTGAGGGCCAAGTAAGAGAACAGTCCTTGTCCCACTTAGTCAAGTTGGTGCCGGCATTTAGTGAAACTGAAGTCACAGAATTTTTTAATCGTTTTGAGAAGAAGTGTAGGGAGCATAATTGGCCTGAAGAGAAGTGGGCAGCTCTGGTCTCCTCAAGACTTACGGGTAAGGGTCTGAAGGCTTATGATGCACTGCCTTTAGAGTCTTGCATTGACTACCCAGAATTGAAGAGAGCTGTCCTACGGGCATACGAGTTGCAACCAGAAACATATCGATTGAAGTTTCGGGGTGTTACGAAGACTAGGGAGGCGACCTTTCTTGAACATGCCCGGGACTTAAAAGATGCACTTGCTAACTGGACACGTTCTGAGAAAGCTGAGACGGCCGAACAGTTGACTGAGCTGTTTCTGCTCGAGCAGTTTTATAAGTGTACAGGTGCAGAAATGACTTTAACTATTAAAGAAAAGAACCCTAAAACTCTACAGGAGGCAGCTGAGATGGCTGACCTCCGGCTATCATTAATTCGTGGGTGCGGGTCTGCCCAGCGTAGTGAGGCAGGTAACAAGGGGCGTGACGCCCCACCCCCCGAGTTAGTGATATACCTTATGCAAACAAGTACAAGAGCTATGATACCAAGACTGACCACAAGACTAGCACCGTCCCATTTAAGAAGGGGCCGGGCCCTTCCCAGTACCAAGGGAAGCCCAGAGGGGAGTTGGAGTGTTATCATTGTCATGAAAAGGGGCACTTTGCAAGAGTCTGTCCTAGCAAACCACCTACAGCAGCTGTGTCTTTGGCCTGCAACATTGGTGTGTCTCCGAAGTTTTCTGAGTTTGCCCGGGGCAGTTCGTCAGAGGCTGAGGCACAGCCAATGCAGAAACACCTGAGAGGCTCGAACCCTGCTCAGGATGTTTTTTGCGACCATAGAGGACGGGGTTGCGTGATGTGGGCGGGGCGCAAGCATGGAGTAGAGGTCTTGCGTGATACAGGTGCTTCCCAGACTCTGATGAACAATTTGACTGGCTACCCTATAAATGCGGCTCGGGTGGTAGTGGTGCAGGGTATTAATGCAACTCGGTCATACCCGCTGGTGCGGTTGGAGTTGGAGGTGGATGGTGTGACACGTGAATTGGATGTCGGGATTGTGGAGAAACTGCCAGTGGAGGGCGTCGACCTTCTTCTCGGCAACGACTTTGCAATGCCCGCTTCTGAGGTTCTACCCTTAGTCGTTGCCGAGAGGACGGCCGACGTGAGTAGGGAAGAGCGAGTGTGTGTCGAGCGGTGCCAGGCACAACCCATGGCGTGTGCTGTCACCCGAGCTCGAGCAGCTACAGTGTCACAGCCTAGTCCTCCGTCTTCAGACCAGCAGAGGAACGATCAACAGGAGGAGGCTAAAGCTGGAGTTGGTTTTAAGAGTTTTGACTCGGCGGCTCTCCTGGGTGATTCAGTATTGGCACCTATGTTAGAGTCTGGAGAGGCCCCAGGACCTGTCACAGCTAGTGAGGAGGTAGGGCCGGAAGAGACTCCGAGGCAGCAACGTTACACACGGAGAGAAAAAAGGGTTGCTCAGTTTGATATTGGGGAAGGACTTGGGTTGCTTCGGAAGCATCTAGACAGGTTGGCTCCCTCAGATATTTGTAAACTGCAGTTGGAGGATCCGGAAGTTCAGAAGTGTGGTAATGGTGCTGTCGAGATTAAACACGAGGACGGGGAAGCATGTCATGTGAACCTGTTGGAGGAGTTTGTGAGGCAACCACCTGAGCAGCCTACTGTCCCTGCGTTGGTCTGCCGCGGCCAAGGTGGAGAAGGAGAGGGGGGCAGTAGGGCACAGGTGGAGGAGAGTAGGGATTGTCATGTCTCGGCGAAGCAGTGGGCGGGGGACACGAGTCTGGTGGCTGTGGAAGTGCTAGAGCACCTGCCTGAGCAGCAGTGTGCAGCACTCCAGCACCAGCTCGGTTCATACCCCACTGGTCGTGCCGAGCCCCTGAGTCTCACAACTCGGGCGGTGCGAGATGTTCCGCAGGCAGGTCATGTGACTGTTAAAAGACCGTTAGCCTCGTTGTTTCGGTGGTTCAAGGTGGGCGACGAGGCTTTGGCATGGTTGCCAGGTCAGGGTCGACCCATGGCTGCCAAGGGAGGTGGTCAAAAGGAGGACATTGGGCAGATTGGTAGGGTCGGCTGTGGTATCGCAGTGCCCGGTCGTCACATAGCCTCCCAATGCTGCTCTAGTCTAGTGCAACAGCCCTGCCACAGACCGACTGTATCTGGCCATGTCGCTAAAAGCGGTGATGCTGCGCAGGCAGATGTCGTCACAAGGAATGTGGGGGTGCGCATGTACGGTATCGGCGGGGAAGCCTTAGCTATAATGAACTGTGGGAGTGACTGCACAGGTGGTACGGATTGTCCCTCTCATGACCTGGCTGTTCTAGGGACGAAGGTGGAGAAGGAGGGAGACTACAGGTTAGAAGCTGCGGTCTCGGCTGGGTTGTGGGAGGGCACTAGGCATGTTGTTCGTGGAGACAGTGCAAGGCAGTTGCTTACTAGGCTATGGCAGTACTTTCGTATGTTTGTTGCTTCTCCAGGCCTGATGTACGGGGTAGAATCCGACATGCAGGCTGGAGATAGTGCAAGGCTCAGTTTAATTCCCTACCGTATAAATCCTGCTCGACAGCCTGTGGTGCAAGCAGAGCTGGATTACGTGTGGACGAAGGGTCTGAGGGATAAGGAATGTCGTGAGTGGTCGTTGCTTGTAACTTTGTCCGAGCATGCTGGAGAGGTGTGTGGTTTTGTTGTGGACGGAAGTACCTACCAGTGCAATGTTATGCCTGACGGACTTAAGAATGCACCAGCAACGTGTCAGAACCTGATGAATGAAAGTGAAAAGGACAATGATGCGCTGGGGCATTTCGAGATCTATGTTCCAGCCTATGGTCCGGTCGGTGTAGTTTACCCAGATCATTACCCTCTCAAGATCTTGGACCAGTTTCACAATCGGAATATGAGGCTGACCAGGTGGTCACTAAGGTTATTGGTATATAACCTGGACATAAGCCATATTGCCGGTTGTGACAACGAGGTTGCATGTGGTCGTTCAGGGGTATATGATCCTGGGTAGATTGACACACGGGTAGCCTCCTGCTTTGGTTTGAGTAGTATTTTGCGCTTGGTGCTTGTTGGCTCGCGGTTGTAGCCCAGCGTATTGGGTCGTAAAGCAGGATTGTTGAGCGTTTGGTATAGAAGAAAATAGGCTGCCCTTATAGTGCAGCCGGAAAAAACATATTAAAATATAAAAATCATATAAAAACTCTTTCTTTTTGATATAGATAATTGTATAAGTTTGTCATAGCCTATAGTGTTTGAGTAGTCCACGAACTATCAAACGGCTGAGCTGCTGTAAGCTCGCTCTGGGAGCATGATATTATGTCTTTTACTATTGTTGGGAGGAGTTATGAAATGTGAATTTTTTTTTATAAGATGTGTTTTAGTGATAAACTCAGCGTTGTTTTAGTGCCATGCGGTCGCTGGGTGTGAGGGGTTTGATGGGCTTCTGTATATCAGATTTTAGCTCAGGGTTGAGCAAGTAAAATCTTGGGGGAGGTGTGACGCATGTCGAGTATGAGCATGCTGTACAGAACGCCCAGTCAGGCCCCACTCTCGCTAGGATCGTCAGGGCAGGAACTTTGGCTGTAGTCTGTGTAGAGTTTCCTAACTCAGTTTATGTGAACCGTTGTACTATAAGTATTATCATTATGTATTTTGTTTTCTTCTAAGTCAACGAGTTCTATTTTATATCATTAGATATAAGTATTGTGTGTGGGACTTGTATGTAATGATGAGAGGAGAGATATTACGTGGCGGGGGGTCAGTGAGTGCGCCACGCGGGCCGGTAGGCCTAATTCCCTCCTCCCTTCCTCCCTTTCAGCGCGTGGGAAGTTCTTTGTCGATCCCAGATTGAGAGAGTATATGACGTCATGATTGCCAGTGGGCGGTCCTTAGTGTTGGCGATATGCTCGCTACAGGGCCGAGTATAAAAAGAGAGGTCCTCGCCACAATTCTTCAGAACTCATCAGGCAAAGCGACCTCTCATATCCCTTGCAACTATCCCTATTCTTCCGACTGATGTGAACTTTCTCTACTCTCTGAACAGCCTACCTTCTTCTCTTCTCGTCCCTGTTTATAACCTCAATGACCCCTTTGGTGCAGATTTAGTCAGCCAAAGTATTATCGCTTGAGTTCTCACGAGATAAGTGCCTGTTAGATAGCCTATTTTTTGGAAGGGTTAACTAGAATAGGATTGATTGATGTTTGTTGCACTCGTATATGTATTTCCCTGTGTACTATTATTCATGTTCCTGTTTTCTGCTGGTTTAGGTAATGCTAGACTGGGATAGGGTTCCTCGAGTTGTGATTTCCTATGAGTGCTAGGTTGGTTGAACCAGCACAATTGCAACGGAGACGTGGGAAGCCTAGGGGGTCTTTTTGATTGTGTACCGTGGGAGTTTAGCACTGTGTTGCGAGTGAGGGCTTTTGCCTGTGCCACCCAACACTGTGCTATCTCATTTGCTTGACTTTGAGAGGATCGCCAGGAGAGAACCAGATACTAGTGATCTGGATCTCTCAAGAGAGCATCCCGTCAATTACCGTAATTTGGCCGCACAGTCTTAAGGACCTCGCTAGGCTACGAGCCGCTTGCTCAGCCATTGTCTCTTAACCTTAGATATCCCAGCTAGACTTTGCTCGACCAGCAGATACAGCATAGTATTGAAGCTTCTCCTTATGTATATTATTGTTTAAGCACTATTGATTTCATGTGTGGCACGCTTAGCTACTTCAGAGATTAGTGGCCCACGAGCACAATCTTAGTAGGCTATTGCCAGTGCATTGTCGGAGTACTTCTTCTTAATGTTTGCCATATCCTATTGCTTATTCTTATAATTCTTCTTATGTCAATTTAAAGCCTTTAATTACCAGTGAGTTATTCATTAAATTGCTGTTCAAAATCCGATACTTACTTCTTATGAGTATTCGAGAAGCATCTAACTTATCAGAAGATTCCTTGCTTGATGCTCGAGGACTATTGTTTAACGTAACGTAATAGTGCCGATCCGAAGTAGAGGGTGGAGGACTTCTTAAGTTCTTAGTTCAAGGGTGGATTACTTCGGCTTCGGCCAACACTATTCTTTAGTGTTGTAGTACTTTCTTCTTTGTTTGATTGTTGACCAGACTAGATAACTCCCGTCTTGTTATTAGTCTGTTGTGTAAAACGCTAGTACCGAGTTCTTGTATACCCCGTTATAGCAGATAGAACTCTGGAGGGTAGTGGCGTTTTTTGTTCGGCTGGCAGTACTCTGGGGTTGGGATCGTGTGTTTCCGTTGTGGCAGCGAGCCATACTCGAGTCCTGTGTAAGAGCCCTAGTGTACCCGAGTGCCCGGTCGTAACACTGGGTATATAGTTAAATAGCATGTATATAATCAGTGTCATCTTGTCACACACAGACACACTGGCACAAAGAGTACAACAAAGGCTAAACAACAACAACCACCAACTCATGAGAACAAACTACGAAAAATAAAATAAAAAATACAAATAGGGCCTATAACCTCCTGACCTGGTGACGATAGCGAGAATCACTAAGACATTGATAATATTTGAATGTTTATATAAGAGTATTCTTAGATGCTTGAATGAGTTAAGGGGAGGCAGTTGTTTTGTCGAGTCCTCCTCCCTCATGTTTAGCTCTATTAGTTATGCGATTTCAAGACATTCGCCCCATTAGTTTGGTGATTTTCAGACCTTTTGCCCCATTTTTCTGCCAATATTAAGACCTTACCTGCCATTTAGGTGTCGATTTTTTCCAGGCGAGCGAAAGCGAGGCTGTATTTTAAGAAGAATCGGCCTTCGGCCAAGACATTTTTCTACCGAAAAATTTACAAATTTAAATTATGCTGTGGGTGATTTTTTAAGTTTGATAGAGGTTTAGAGAGCAAACTAAACTAAAACCATCCTTAAACCATTGGGCCGAACCAGTAAATTATGCTGCACAAAACCGTCTGAGCTTCCTTAATTATCCCGTCTTTGCAAACAACACATCGTCGTTAATGTGTTCAGCTTAGGTTTGTGGAATGGGTTAATATACAGGAGACGCAACAATATAGGTAGCAAATTTCTAATGGTAGTTTTGGGTTCCCATCATCATATGCTTAATTTCTATATGCTTTTTTTATCCCCGGGGAAAAAAATAATAATCTTTGGATTTTTTTTTTTTTTTTTCATTAACCTAACCAAAAAAACCTAACCTAACCTAAATGTATTTGGGGGCTATTAGGTTAGGTTAGGTTAGTTTTTTTGGTTAGGTTAATGACAAAACAAAAAAAAATCTCCAGAAAAAAAATGAAAAATACCAAGATTTTTTTGTTTTTCCCCCGGGGATAAAAAGTTTATAGAAATGAAGCATATGATGATAGGAACCCAAAACTACCATTAGAAATTTGCTACCTATATTGTTGCGTCTCCTGTATATTGACCGTGGAATGCTAAAAATATTATTATGACTTTAAGCCTTTTGTCTGAAGTAACATCCACGGTTAATGAAAACTAGAGCTGGAGAACAGACGCAATACTCCTCCCAATTTTACTATACAGTTGATCAGTATAACTGTGAAGATATTTTGGATTTGTATATTAACCCTTTGAGGATCATGACGCTTTTCAGCAGTTACTTCTGCTTATCATTAGACGATTTTATACAGCTTAGGAAAAAAACACTAGCAATCAAAGGGGTAAAGTCGATCTTTGTTAACCTTTCGACTCAGATAGATCCTTCCTTTGCTTAAAAAAGTCGTCTAGTAATAGCCAGAATAGACTGTAAACACGTGCCATAATCCTCAAGGGGTTAACTTACTTTAGTGTAAAGGAATTTTGGATTTTGACTAAATGGTTAGCACGTGTAAGGATATCATTAAACATGTCTTTCGCGGCACTTTTATAAAAAAATTATTAAGGGCAATAGGTATGTATAGACTCGTAATAACATTATCAATATTGTTCCGATGGAGGATTTGCGATATCAACAACTTTAAAAACCTCGAAAAAAAAGTACCGTGCATAAACAAACAACTTCGTCGACTTTCCTAGGTAAAGGTTGTTCTAGCGTCTTTCTTTACATTACTTTTACGCTCGCGGTAATGTTCCCGACTAATTTGACGTTTTTCTCCCGAAATTATCCCACAGCCAGCTGTTATTTAGCCCCTACTGACAACACATACGATGATGACAATAGGTCATGGGAGAGGGGGGGGGGGGGGGGGTCAACCTATTGTTGTATCCCACGGCCGTTATGGGTAAGCTAATGCAAATCCTCCATTCACTGAACGATAAACATTTAAAACACTATATTCCTTTGAACAAATAATACAAATCTTGGTAAATATGCCTGAGCAACTGATCTTGAGTTGTACCCGTGTAAGTTCTGAAGGGGGATATCCTAGGTTCGAATCCATACTTTCATTAATTTCATTTGACGGTTATTGGTGTTAAGAACAATGTTAAAAATAATATATACAACAATTTACTAACTTACTTTATGGTTGCAGTTGGTGTTTGTGGAGTGTGAGCAGCCCCTGCCGCCCGCCCTGATGAGGTGGCTGTGTGGTCAGGCTGTCATCTTCTTCGCTCTATTCTCCGACTTCTACATCAAGGCCTACCAGAAGAAGGATAAGTCTAAGGTCAGTTTATAGGAGTGATAGGTCTGTATTTTAAGGTCTATCAGAGGAAGGATAAGTCTAAGGTCAGTTTATAACAGTCATAGGTCTGCATTTTAAGGTCTATCAGAGGAAGGATAAGTCTAAGGTCAGTTTATAATAGTCATAGGTCTGTATTTTTAGGCCGACTAGAAGAAGGATAAGTCAAAGGTCAGTTTATAATAGTGATAGGTCTGTGTTACAAGGTCTATTAGAGGAAGGATAAGTCTAAGGTCAGTTTATAATAGTCATAGGTCTGTATTTTAAGGCCGACTAGAAGAAGGATAAGTCAAAGGTCAGTTTATAATAGTGATAGGTCTGTGTTAAAAGGTCAATCAGAGGAAGGATAAGTCAAAGGTCAGTCTATAGGAGTTGTAAGATTGTATAGCAAGGCCTATGAGCATATGAATAAGTCTAAGGTCAGTTTATAATAGTCATAAGGTTGTATTGCAAGTCCTATCAGAAAAGGCCAAGGTCACTCTATAGTATTTTAGTTATAAGATTAAATTTCAAGGCCTATCAGAAGAAGGATAAGTCTAAGGTCAGTTTATAGGAGCTGTAGGGCTATATTTCAAGGCCAACCAGACGAAATGTTAAGTCCAAAGTTAGTTTAGAATAGTTATAAGGCAATATTTCAAGGCCTATTAGAAAAAAAACATATGTCTAACGTCAATTTATAACATTCATTAGGTTATATTTCAAGTCCAATCACAAGAAGGACAAGTCCAAGGTCAGTGTATCACATTGTAGTTATAAGACTGTATATTATTAAGTCCTGCCAGAATAAGCATAAGTCCAAGGCAAGTTTAAAGCAGTTTATTATTCAAGGCCTATTAAAAGAATGAAGTCGTCTAAGGTAATTATTTAAGGGGAGACTGGCCGTTTGTTTGGTCTATTAATTAATTTATTCATGTATGTTTTTAGTTTCCTCGCTAGACCTCCATCAAGCTCAAAAAAACACCCCCTAGACCACCCTTCAAGATAAACTTGTAAATTTTTCGGTAGAAAAATTTCCCGGCCGAAGGCCGGTTCCTCTTAAAATTGCAGGCTCGCTATCGCTCGCCAGGAAATAATCGACACCTAAATGGCACGAAAGATCTTAAAATTGACAACGAAGTGGGGCGAAAGGTGTTAACATCGCCATACTAATGGGCCGAACGTCTTATAATCTCAAAACTAGTGGGGCTAAACATTAGGGAGAAGGGGGTCCAGAAAAACTGTCTGCCTCCCCTTAATAGTTAAAAGGCTGTATATCAAGTCCTACCAGAATAGAAATAAGTCCAAAATATGCAGTCTATAATATCGTAGTTATAATGTAAAACTTGCAAAATAAACAAACCAAAACTGGGACGATACAAGATAAATGCAAAAGAACTAATCAAAATCGTTATGTGGAAATAACGCTTAATTAAAATGTAAAACTTGCAAACAAAGTCAAACCAAAACTGGGACAAAGACAATATAAAGTCAAAACAACATATCAAAATCGCTATGTGGAAACAACGCTTACTAAAATAAAATGTATGAAATGAAAGAACACAATATAAAATTTTGGAATAAAAGAACACAAGATTATATTCCAAGGCCAACAAAAAGAAGATGATGTGTTTGGTCAATCCGGGAGTGACCTGCCGATTCGTATTATCAATCGAAACATTGACGTCTTATTTATTTGATTTCGGCTACATTTGGACGATTTTATGAAACCGAGGAAAGATAATAATTATAATGGTATCTAAAACGATTAAGATAGTCGGCAACCATTTAATGGGTAGAGGTCCTCCTACCTAGGCTGAACAAAATCGTCTAATAGTTGTCAGAATATAATACAAAGGATGTCACCGGTACTGAATGGGTGAACCTAAGCACCTAACCCCTAACCTCTGTGGCTCAAAAAGAGCAAATGGGTTATTTATCTCCACACCTATTATCTGGCGAACTCTTCCCAAATGGTGCAATTATTAGCTCGATTGATAAATCTACAGTTATACTACCCCTCCTCCACTATCCGCCCCCCCCCCCACCTCCCCTCTTCAAAACACGCCTTTTAGCGTGGTTTTGGATGGTTCAGCAGACGCGGAAATTGGGAAAAAAAAAATGTATATATTAATATCACTAATTTTCCCATGGCTTTATAGTTTTCCGTGTTCATTTTCATCAATATATAATGTTTGGAAGTAATTACAAGCCTCTGAAGAAAAACAAATCACCATGAGAGGGGGGGGGCTTTGCCCCCCCTCACCCCCCCCCCCATGACTTATTGTCATCATCATATATATTGACAGGAGGGGGCAAAACCCAAGTACGCCGCAGCCCAACCGACTGTACACCCAGGTAAACAAACCTCACTTTGCCGAAGGTTTGTAATACTTCAATGTATCTATTTCAAGTCAAATATAAATTTCTGCGCATCAACAAACTATACTAAGTCTACTACTAATAATATTAACCTATTAGTACCAACAGAATAGCGACATAATAGGGGTAGTATAACTGTAGCTTTATCTTGTCATGGAGTATAGTACTGTTTACACTTTCAAAAAATCGTCTTTATAAATATTTCGCTCTTAACCCCCCATTAACTGTACTTACAAACGAATATCATCACTTTATACTGTGCTATCCTTTCCTGATTTCACATAGGATTTGTAGTTTAGTTACAAGCAGCTCCGTAAGGATCATTAGATCTACTGTTGCTTGTTTTCCTTTGTACTAACTGCGAATCATTATTGCTTCCTTTGAGATGCTGCTTTTTATCTGGACACCCTTCTCCCTCATGTTTATCCCCATTGGTTTTGAGATTATAAGATGTTCGCTCCATCAGTCTGGCAATAAATAAATAAATAAATACATACTCTACATATATAAAACCTACCTTCTCATACCACACTAGCACGTTTCCTCCTCTTCACCTTCCCTTTCCACAACACCAAGCTAAGGCAGGTAACACCAAACTGACAGACGACCGTGGCAGGACTGGACTCTGCCCCCAAAATTATGATGGATAGATAGGAAAGTAACTCCTAATACCATACTAAATAATATAACCCGAAAACACGCCATCTGTTTTCCTTTCCCAGTACTAAATCATTAACTGGAAGGACGCTAAATATTCTGAAGCCGGTATTACTGTAATTTATAATATGATTAGTCTGTCGTTCAATGTTATAGCCTACAGTATGGGCAGACATATTATTGTATTCACATTATGTTAGGTAGGGATAAGTTAGTTTAGGAAGGAAATACCTGGCCAATAAAATGTATTAACTAACTCAAGTAGTGGATTAATTGCCTCATTAAATAAAGAAGAAAAAAGGCAAAGCTGCCGGTAACAGGTGCCTCCCTCAAAATTGAAAGTGACAGGGCCAAATTCAAGGTAGGCCTACTGCACGTTAGAGTAAAAATGTCTGGACACTCGGAGCTCGAAACAGTTTAAGTCATGGGATGAGTATTATAATGTCATTTCACCATGAAAGGCCTGACGACCAAATATGCAGGTATTTGCAAGCCTTGTTTACTCAATGGAGGCACTTTGAAGAGAAACCCAAGATGGTTATCCCAAGCGCCCCACAGCATCCCGATGTTCTTTATCTGTGAGTTCCAAAACTTCATTTTCCCTAACCAAGCCTATTGTTGGATAACGGATAAATAGGCTACTCAATTCCGACGGTCCTCCGTATATAAATCCACTGTATATGAATGAATATAAAATAATAATCGAATGACGTGTGGGTTAAACCAACACAGACGCCATGACATACAATGAAGTCTTAAAGACTTAAACCCAGCAAGAGCCCTCAACTTCCTCAAAATGTGGCATTCTGGGAAATTGCACACGTCCATGACCGGTGATTGCCTAAATGGGTGTGACGTCATTAGGGACATCCCAGGGAAATCCAATATAATTGGTTGATTGCCTTATGTCATTTTCGAGCATAGTCTAGACAGCTGATAATGAAGAGTGGCGGCGCCGTATATAGGGAGACATTTTCTTTCCTTATACTGTATATCTCCCATATATATAACATTTCAGCTCTTAATGACATAATATTGCAATGATGGGTAAGCATATAATATTCGGGCGTATCTCCTGCTTTGTTTACATTACTTGTACGCTTGCGATCACGTTCCCGTCTATTTTGACTGCCGTGGGATACAAAAATAGGATGAGGGGGGCTTTGCCCCCCTCACCCTCCCATGACTTATTGTCATCATCATTTATATTGCCAGCAGGGGGGACAAATAACAGAAAAAAAGTAAAAATAGATGGGAATGTAACAGCGAGCGTACAAGTAATGTAAACAAAGCTGGCGGTACACCCGGATACTACATCCTTGCCAAATGATGTATTTGGGTTATCTTACTTGAAGTCGTCTAGAGGTCCCGTCCTCACAGTCGTGGTCCGCCACCGCTGCGTGATGTTTTGGACAGACAGTTAGCCCATCGATCTGTTTAGGCCTAATAGGTCCGGTAGAGCATATACATCATTGCTATATATGGCATTAAGAGCTGAAATGTATTATGAGAGAGAACAAAAAACAACACTAAGATACATGTATATGTATCTAGGCTACTGTAAAACAATAAGTTTTTCAGCCAGTACCCAACCAGCGGGGGTGTGGGGGCGGCAGCCCCCACCCATATACTAGGTTAGGTTAGGTTAGGTTAGGTTGTTAAGTTAGGCTAATAGCACATACAAAAAAAAAAAAAAAAAAAAAAAAGTAACCCAACCAGCGGGGGTGTGGGGGCGGCAGCCCCCACCCATATACTAGGTTAGGTTAGGTAAGGTAGTTAGGTTAGGTTAGCCCTCCCCACTAGTGGGGGGCATGGTTTTAGATTGTTGGATAATGGGTAAATACTCATTTCCGCTCCTCTTCAGTATAAAACAACACTATATCTGAAGGAAAAATTACAAAAAACAAAATAAAACTTACTGAAATCGCTGTCGGTCCAAAAAGTCAGGTTTACCTGTATTTGTTACAACAGACCAACTAGGCACAAAGACCGACTAAACTAGTGTCGGTCCAAAATATAGTATATACCTAAATGGGCTCTACCTTTGTATACCATTAACTATTATATTCCAGATGAAGATGACGGGCAGCGAGAGCAACGGGCACCTGGACGTGGCAAGGAAGGAGGTGATGGCCCAAATGTTTACTTGTGTTCCCAGTGGCTTCGACGATGTGGTCCATCAGAGAATACCTGTCAAAGCCTACCACTGACCCCACACGCCCAGGTACAGTGGGCAGCATTAATAAGAGTACACCCATTTCAATCTTTCAAACTTTAAAACCAAGGGTTAATATTCAGAAAAGGATCACTCTACATTATGAATCAGAATCTCAAATACAAGCTTTTTGAAAGTCTATGAATCACTTGGGTTTTTACCGTTACCTGCTAACTGTTATTCTTTATTTTTGCGGTTGATTTTCAAGTTTGACGACGAGATTCTGAATATACTGTAGCTGCGCAAGATCATGGACAAATGCTGTGCAGCTTCATTTTGGAACTGCATCGAATCCGAGTGAGGCAGCGAAAACCCTTAAGATGTTTCTAATGGTTTGGAGCCTCGTTTGCACGGTTCGAAAAAGTGTCTAGCATTAATTAACCCAACTGCATTGCACGAACATAATTTTACATGCTGATTGGCCAGTTAGCCTATAATTTATCGGAGGAAAATTCAGGGACAAATACTGAATGCAATTAAATCCTCAGCAAAACAATATATGGAACAATATATGAGCAAATAGTTTAATCCTAAAAGTAGAATTTTACTTTAGCGGCACGCACTTTACAAGTACCACCAAGGACTTATTAGATATTTAGTTTAGGTTTGCACACATTCATCAACAACCTACACCCTTTTCTGGTCTGATACTAGTAAGAGAAACAATTTAATACAGTGTTTAATGTGGTTTTCGACGAGAATAAAACAGCACGTTTGGGCCGAAAATCGGGAGTTTACAGCCTCTTCTGCTTATCGGTTTGTTGATATGACGCTCGACGATAGTTACGTTTGCCGTTGTGTTTTGCCTCCTGTTGGCAATAGGCCTAGGCCTATATATGATGATAACAATAAGTCTAGGGCCTCAACACATACCGTGTCCCACGGCCTAAATTTTAATTGAACCGCCAATATGGTAAATAAGTTAGGCCTAGCATGTAAACATTACGATCGACATAACTCCCGCGAACGCAACTGTTCTACCGAGTTATCTTTATATTTAGTCTAGGCTAATACTATTAAGAGGCCTATTAAAGTTTCCCATTTCCTTCTTTGGGTGTTTCGAAGGATATACCAGAAAAGGGTGTAGTTTGGCGTTAGATGCATGGAAACCTAATCAAGGTCTCTAATAAGTCCGTGGTGGTACCTGTAAAGTGCCATGGACTGTGTATCAATATTAGAATCTGTAATTGACCGAAACGACTTTGTCAAATCCCGTGGCACTCTATTTTAGCCTACTTACTTATCATCATAAGGTATAAATTTCTCACCTTCGTTTCGCCCAGCCTTTCCGTTGGGCTGCCAATAAATCAGCTCGGATAAAAATCACTAGTGTTAATTATCAGAATAATAGTAGAAGAGTTCAATGTCCCATGTCCTACTCCTACACGCTACACCACCACTCGCAGCTTTGCCCCGCGATCCACATGTGGGGGATTTGGGAACTAAACATGTAAACAGTAGCTAGGAGATTTCGCATTCGGTTCTTCCTGTACTTCTAGAAAAGGTTAAAGCATGACTGTAATGCATACACAATGATTTACTCTCTTAATATACAGGGTATTCAGATCTTAGTGATGTATATGGAAAATTTGGCAGTAGAGTTAAGTAACCGAATGAAAACAAAACTGCAGAATTTGCTCATATATTTCCCTCACCGATACGTTGTTTTGCTCTCGGAGTGAGCCCTTTCTCAACCATTACAAAGCCTACATAGAACCAGTTATCCCTCATATGTAAATAGCGTAGATATAGGTAGATATTCTTAAGTTTATGTATGCATGTTGTTACACTATTTTTAGTTAGTATGTAATTGTATAATTTTAGCTTATATACAGAGCATCATTAAATGCAACGTTAAAACAGGCCATTCATGAACTAGATAAAATACTGGACACAATTGTATTGCTCTTCTTAAAAAAAAAAAAAAAAAAAAAAAAAAAAAAAAAAAAAAAAAAGACTATTGTAACTGCTCCTGACCAAATAATTAAAATTTTACAATGATGCAGAATGTTAAATATATAATATATATATATATATATATATATATATATATATATATATATATATACTGTATATATAATTATCTAACATTGTAATATGTGTATTATTGAATGTCACAGTTAGTTGTGCTATTTTGTAAAGTGCTAAGACAAATCGTTCGGTTTACATACGGCTGTTATTGTGTTATTGATATACAAGTCTAGTTTCGAAATTAATATATAGTTTTCGAATTATAGGCTTTTGAAGACTAATGAAGCCCAATATACCCATGACTGAGCATTGCATAGTAGTTTTAATATAGTTTCCATCATAGCAGTATTATAATGGTTAACGCTTCACGTGTCATTAATCAGGTTTAACCTCTTGAGGATTAGAAGACGTTTCAGCGATTATTGGACTAGTTGATTCAGCTCAGGAAGGATCTGTGGGAGTCAGAGGCATAGTGGAGTTGGTTTTGACCCCTTTGATTCCTAGAGGTCCTCCCTAGACTGCATACAATCGTTTAAAGTTAGCCAAAATAAACTCCCAAACGCGTCATAATCCTCAAGGCGTAGAGAGCGCAACTGCAATGGAATCTAATGTGTTAACAAAAAAGGTGATTGCAAATAGTCTCTTCGCATGCTCTATCACCTCAGATAATAATATCACATTGTGTCATATATATATATTGATATACACGACAATAAAACAAATAAAGAAAGTATTACCCAGCATACCGTCATCACTACATACCTTTAAATTTATCTATAGTTCATTCATTATAATTAGTTTAGAAATATTGACCACTAACCTCTATAAATAAACAAAGACTAAAATATTCTAGCTAATACTTCTACTATTTGGGGAGAGACAGCCAGGAAATCGGTCTGGATACATACAACCCATTTGTTCTAGCCCTTTTTGAGTTACAGAGGATAAACATTTACAGCCTATTTGCTCTAGCCCCTTTTGAGTTACAGAGGATAGAAGTTGAGATGTATGGCCTATTGATAATAAACAGACTAACAGTTAAAAAGGATTGAGAGAAACTGCCTCCAATATGTGTTTATATGTTTACTGTAGAATATACCACACGTGCTTAAGGGGCCCACCTCCCTTCTTTCTCTTTATCTCCCTCTCTCTCTTTGGCTTGTATCCATTCGGCCCCATTCAGCCTCCTGTTTTAAGACGTTTACCCTCATCCAGGTGTCAATATTTTCCTGGCGAGCGGGAGCGAGCCGGCATATATATATTTTTGTTTTGACAGCAAGCTAAATTTGTACATTTTTCGATAGAAAAATGTCTCCGGCGAAGCCGGATTTCTCCATACAATGCTAGCTCGCTATCGCTCGCCAGGAAGATATCGACACCTGGATGGGGATAAACGTCTTAAAACAGTTGGCTGAATGGGGCCGAATGGATACAAGCCAGGGACAGAGAGAAAAGGAGAGAAAGATATAAAAAAGCCGGTGACCCCCCTTAAGCAGTATATAAATTATATATATATATATATATATATATATATATGGTCAACAACATATTTCTCCTGCCACACATGAGCTATATATCTATATAATAGTATGGGGGATGTTGTAAGACTACTGTATAGGTTTCCAAGTATAAAGCCACTGTCACACGAGCGCTTTTTCCGTCAATTTTCCATGAGCAAGTTCTTTCTCGTATTATATCGAGACATTTTCGCACTGCTTTCGGTAACTAGACTGAAGGTAGACTGTGTTAGCCGGCTGAATTCTGATAACGTGTAATTTTGTTAGCTTCCAGACCATAATTGCCTGTAAACATTGCTCCAATGGGCTCGTGTGACTCCGGCTTAACTAGAGATAATATGTTTCAAGGGCAGCCGCTGAAACAGAACGATTCACGATAACATTTTCTGGGGTTACTTATATATTATGTAGGGAAATATATATGTACATGCAAATCTTATAATATATTGCACTATGGATATCAGTCGCTCGCAACAACCGATTAAATTTCACCAAGTTAAACCGTATAACTTCCAAGACAGGCTAAAGTAACGTATTGTAATCTTGTCAATTTAATACTTCAGCAAAATTGACAAGATAATTAAATCACAAGCTAGTCTGTCTTGTAATTAATTAAATCTCAAATTGTTTACATGTCAACAATATGAAAACAAAAAACGACATTGTACTTTGCTCTTTGAGGCATCTTTAGAATATTTTTGGACTAAAATAAACAAGTGACTACCGTATCTCCCAAAATACCCTCTTAGTTGATCGTGGACTGTTCTGGCGGCACCCCTATACGTGTTACGGTTATAATCTATATATCATAACTATATATATAAGGACTTAAACAAGGAGGACACACATTATGGAGCACTCGACAACATATATTTGCACACTGGGCAGCTTATCCTTTACAGCCAATTACGGGGGCCGACCTCGCTTTTTTTTCTCTTTGTCTCCCTCTCTCTCTTTGGCTTGTATCCATTCGGCCCCATTCAGCCTAATGTTTTAAGACGTTTACCCGCATCCAGGTGTCAATATTTTCCTGGCGAGCGGAAGCGAGCCAGCATATATACAGTATATATAGTTTTGTTTTGACAGCAAGCTAAATTCGTACATTTTTCGATAGACAAATTTCTCCGGCAAAGCCGGATTTCTCCATACAGTGCTGGCTCGCTATCGCTTGTCAGGAAGAAATCGACACCTGGATGGGGATAAACGTCTTAAAACAGTTGGGTGAATGGGGCCGAATGGACACAAGCCAGAGAAAGAGAGAAAAGGAGAGAAAGATAAAAAAAAAGCAGGTGACCCTCCTTAAGGTTCAATTGACCACTTGCCAGTTTCAGGCTATAGGGAAGTTGGAGCCGTAAGCATCGATATAAAACAGAAATGCAATGATGATATAGGTTTCTGAATAATATACAGTATGGAGAGTTAGTTTTTAGGTTTTTATAAATGTACTTTGATTGTATTTTAGGTGGTAGTTCTGCTTAATATCGATGTCTACAGCTCCAACTTCCTGAAACTGTCCATGGTTGGGTTGGCTACAAGGTTAACTGCAGGCTACAAGATGCTATATATAATACTAATACCAATACACTCAGTCTTGTAACGAGGGAGACAAATATGGCTCCAGACAAAGGGATGACCTCCCTTAATAACATCCTTTATAGCCAACATTAACTCAGTATATCTATAACACGAGATAAACCAATAACAGGACCAGTACCATAACACAAACTTTACAAGTACATTGGAAAGGTGTACGTTTCATGCGTTGAATCGCAATGACATATGCTTTAAAAACGTGGCCTGTCAAAGCGAATGATATCAACAGAATGGAACACAATGAGATGAGAATGGTGAGATGGATGTATGGTGCCAAGCTGCAAAGATAAGATATCAAGTGAGGAGATAAGGATAAAGTTAGGTATCAAGGGTATCAGTGATAAGATGCGTACTAGTAGGCTTGGATGGTTTGGACATTTGGATGGATGAACTAAGTTGGGTGAAAAGATGCAAGTTTATGAACGTGGAGGGAGCTGCACCAAAAGGCAGACCAAGAAAGACGTGGGATCAGACCTTGTGGTCTGATCTTAAATCAAAGAACCTGACAAGTGAGGCAGCTCTGAACAGGGTTGCCTGGAATGCCACCATTAGGTCATGAGACTGGAAACGCACTTGGTGTGGAGCACTCGGTCTTTAAATTTTTGTATTTACAGTATATATGTATGTAATTATGAATTTTCAATAGACAATTAGTCAACAACACCGTACTATCAACAACAACAACACTATCAAACAGCCAGAAACAAACAACTGTCAACAATTGCCACAAAACTGGGAATTAACCCAAGCCATTGCATTCATCAGGTGAACTTCTTAACCACTACACCACATTGCCTTCTACAATTTATGCAAGCTTTAAATCGGTGTGGGGTAGTGGCAAGCTTGTTCGTCAGCTGATCATGAGGTATTAGGTCAAGCACTCACCGTTGTTTGGGATATATTCACATGTTAAAATGAACACCGAACAGTTAACAGAATGAATAACAACACCAATTGAGGAGGAGCACTTTATTGACAACGTTTCGTAGCTAGCGAAGCGTTGTCAAGAAAGTGCTCCTCCTCATGTGGTGTGTCTTATTCATAAATTCACATGTTTCGTATAAGTAACAACATCAACTTTTCACATTACAACGCAAACAGTTAACCCCTTGAAGGCTACGACGCATTTTGACCGTATGTTCTGGCTATCATTAGGCGATTTTATACAGCTTAGGAAGGATCTAATGAATGGAAAGGGTAGAGACTGTCTCATTTAACCCTCTGACTTCCATATACCCATCCTAATCTGAATAAAATCGTCTAAGAAGAGCCAGAATAAAGTGTCAACACCCGTGCTGTTCCTCAAGGGGGTAAACGTGTGACACAGACTCCGCTCCCCAACCCTTTAAGGGTGCCCACCTCGCTTTTCTTATCTTCCTCTCCCTCTCACTTTGGCTTGTATCCATTCGGCCCCATTCAGCCTACTGTTTTAAGACGTTTACCCCCATCCAGGTGTCAATACTTTCCTGCTGAGCGGTAGCGAGCCAGCATATATATATTTTTGTTTTGACGGCAAGCTAAATTTGTAAATTTTTCGATAGAAAAATTTCTCCGGCGAAGCCGTATTTCTCCATACAATACTGGCTCGCTATCGCTCGCCAGGAAGATATCGACACCTGATTGGGGATAAACGTCTTAAAACAGTTGGCTGAATGGGGCCGAATGGATACAAGACAGAGAAAGAGAGAATAGGAGAGAAAGAACAAAAAAGCTGGTGACCCCCCTTAATTAAACACTACATTATCTAAATAATATCAATCCCGATTAACACCAATACTATTATATGATGGCTAATAAACACAATCTTCATAAGTATAGGATAGAAAAGTATTGCAGTCATTCTGGTCCTCAACATGAATAGTCCATATAAATGTTTATGGGATGCTGATTTTAATATATATATATAAAATTCTACTGATCCACGGGTTGTTAAGAGTCACTAGTGTACTGATAGCCCTAATTATGATGAGGTTCACAATTCATATTTTTTCACCAGTTCTCCGTATTCCACTAATAAAGACAGCAGTTGCAATGAAGAGGTTATAAAGAAGGCAATGTATACAACACAAAGCTCGACTTATAATAAACAAGGATTATATACTGTACATTCTGATGCTCCATGTAAAAGGAACATCATCCAAGAACAGATATATCAACAAAGCCAAGGAGGTCGCAATGTTTCAGAACCATGATTAAACCTTTCAGAATTAGGACGCTTTGTATTTGTTATCCTAGCTATTATTAGACGATTATTATTTAAGATTAGAAGGGATCTGTGAGAGTCAGAAGGGTAAAGACTGTTTCTATTAACCCTCTAACTTCCACAGATCCACCCAAATACTAATATAATCGTCTAATAATAGCCAGAATAATATGAAACAATGCATCATGGTATATTGAAACGTTTAACTCTTTCACTATACCATGCACATTCAAAATCTACACCAGGTTATTGAAAGGATTAACAGTCAAGTTATTCTAATATTCTCTACAGTTGTGGTTGGCTATGTACTTTCTATTAATATAGGCTAAAGATCATATCGTAATTAACTACATAGGGTTATCCATGATTAATTAGGATGTATAATTTAAGTTTGTTTCTCTATTGACAGTTTCAAATAGTAAAACTGTCGAAGATTCCTATTGAAGATCATGATGTCTATACTTTCAATCTTGTAAGATAATGTGTGCAAATTCAGTGTACATTAAATTTTGTTTTCTATTTAAATACTTACAGATTATTTAAGTAATTATAAATAAAATCTCAAGAATAGTAGAAGAGAATACGAAATATGAAATTAATCTGTAGTTTTTGCAATCATATTATTATGTTTTAGGTCAATCAATAATTTTGCAAATATTCCTTATTTCCCAGATGGGTAAAAGTGAACTATATTCTATTGTGTGTGTATGCCTTCTGTTTTGTAGTTCAATGAATTATAAAGAGAAAACCTTTATATCTTTGACAGAAACTAATCACTCGTTATGTTTCGTTACTGAATGACATACAGGATTGAAAAAGAGCTTCATTAATATAAAACAAATAAACCAAATTTCTCTCTAACGCGTAGTCAATTCATAATATTGAAATGTCATTGGCTTTGTTGATATCACGAAGTAGGTCAATAGTTCCCTTGGAGGTCAATAGTCTCCTTGTTGGTCTACGGGTCCGCTGTAAACAATGGCCGTGCATATGTAACAAGAACAATACACCTGGTTAGAGAAACATAATTTGAGGAAGGGCCTTTCTTATGACAGCGTATCGCCTTACAGCTTCTGCAGGTCAAACCATAAGAAGCCCTCATCCTCAAATCGTGTTTTTATATTACCATTTTGTCAAGTTTCTAATCTACAATGATGCACACAATGTTTCAATCGTTTACGTGTGCTCCGGTAAACTGATAGACCAACTAGTACTCATTCAACATGTACTAATTTGAACAGATAAATCAACTATTAATCATTTAACATGTACTAATTTTAACAGATAAACCAAATATTTCTCATTTATGTGTACCAGTTTTGCTACATATGAACCCACAATTGTTTCCAGTCTAGTCAACAATGTGTAGACTGTCCTCAAGGAACTTAGACATTCTAGGCCATAGAAAACCTGTTAGTACCGTCATGAAACGGAAAAATGCATTTGGCATAAAACTTGTCACGTCCATCATTAACTTGTATGTAAATACAAAGTTTGTTTTCTGTTTGAGTGGGAACGATATAGCCTGACAGTTTTGGGTATTATGCTAGCTAAGCTTGACATGCCTAGGTATTACAGTATTCACAATCAAGAGGTATGGTATAGCACTTTTTGTACATTACACTCAATGGCCTGAAACAGAAAATATATTGGCACTTTAAAATACGTGTGCTTGAGAGTATGTGGGTAAATGAGCTATGCATGGCGTTCCTATCGTACATACTCAAACATTCTAAGGCAAAAATATTTACAATTGATCTTCGACAACTTATCCTTGGCAGAGATTCAACTCGCCCCGATTAAAAATGTCGACACAACACAATATAATACAATTGACCTTCGACGGCATGTCCATGGCAGAGGTTAAAATATCTTGGATATTATTCAAAACCAAATACATATTCACAATTGACTGATAACCTATTCACGACAGAGGTTAGCTTTCTTGAAAACAAATTATATTCACAATTGACCTTCGATAACTAATCTACGACGGAGGTTAGCTTTCTTGAAAACAGAATAACATGTCTATGGCCTACAATTTTCCCTCGGGACTAATGGCTGTTGAGCAAGCTGTGTGTGACGTACTGCTGATCCATCGGTGTTGATGAGGAGCCAGGGGTGGGTTCTTGGTCCACGACTTTTTTGTGGAGGGCGTGGTTCTGGAGGGTTTTGGGGTCCATGGTGTTGAGGGTGTTGCAGAAGACAGGGAAGTTGATGGCCTTCTCCTTGTTCTGCGGAAGGCGTAAGATTCAGGATTAATTTTTCTTTTTTCTATTTTTATATGTGCATGAAGGAGACAAAAAGCAAAGCTGTCTGAAACAAGTGTCCCCCCAAGGTTGAAAGAGTGACAGAGAGCTAAAATCAGGGTACAAGATTAGTGGCGACTGAGGGAAATGTTGGTCGGCAGTCAGTTCCATGCTAAAATTTATTCCAAAAAGGTGATAAAATTAATATATATACACCATTTGAGGAGGAGCTCTCTATTGACAACATTTCTGACATAATATAGTGACCTGAAGAAGCTATCTGCGAAACGGTGTCAATTTACCTCTAAAGCGCGAGCTGTATATGTATAGTGGACACCATGTAACTGGGCGACAATATTAGGCCTCTTTCCCGCCTAAAATAGTAATTTTACGATAAATATCGTTATTAATTATTCATGTACGCCTATTTTACGTTTAATTTGAAGATTGTAACATGTAACAACAATAAAACAAGTGGGAAAGTGTTTAGATGGTCAAAATCGTGAATTATTGCCGACCGGTCATTTATGAAATCTGAGGCAGGCGGCACGTACACCTTCCCCTTGCGAGGTCTGAAGCCTGACTGAGTCACTCACTCACACTGTCCTTTATGCAACACACTCGCTAGTCACATGACCACACCATAGAACCAGCTTGGAGATGTTGGCACGAAAATAAACCAATAAATAATGGAATAAGAGGGAAAATAGGTGATAATTGAAAAGAGGGGGGAAGGAGGGTATTTTGACACATGTGGAGGAGTGATAGAAGGTATGGAGGGGAATTATCTCACTTAAACACCATTTCTTTCTATTTTAACACCTTAAGAGCGGCCTAGGCGGTATATAATATGTAGCCACCAGCGGGGTGTTTTTACCCAAAATAGGGCTGTTTACGTGATCATTTTCATGCCTAAATAAGACCCAGAGCGTAAAACAAGTATCTATCCCTGAAAGGGCATAAACAGAGCTTTCCAATGACACCACAACGATCCTTGTATGACGGCTAGTTTTCTTGCAACAACCGCACAACACGAGTGCAAAAACCATGTAATTCGGTACTTTCCCCATACATTTCACTATGTAGCGAGTGTGAGAGGGTGGAGGAGGGTGGGATTCATGTCAGTTGGTCCGCCGCGGTGGTCTGGAGCAGTCATACGCTCGCTACTCTCCTGCCACCACTTGTCTCTCTCTCTCAGCAACATTACGTGCTGAAATTGCCACACGACCTATGTCGCGCGCCGCCACATAGTCCAAATTTATTTCACTCGACTTATGTTGCGCGCCGCCAATAAGGGGTTAAGTGCTACTGGGGCCTTTTAAAAGGCTTTTTTTTAGGCCTTGGCTCATATGAGGATGCTCGCCATTCATGGGTTAAGAGCTCCTTCTCAAGGTGTGCTTTGATTCAGTCAGTTCAATCCCTGGGCAGTTCAACATAATTCTCTACTTAACTACTGATCAACTTGACCTACGGGTCAACTTAACATATGGTCAACTTGACCCTCCGGTTAATTCAAAGTGGCTGTCAACTCAACTTATCAGTCAACTCAACTCACCAGTCAACTCAACTCACCAGTCAACTCAACTCACCAGTCAACTCAAATCACCAGTCCAGTCAACTCAACTCACCAGTCAACTCAACTCACCAGTCCAGTCAACTCAACTCACCAGTCAACTCACCAGTCAACTCAACTCACCATATAGGAGATATTATGATGATTTATATTGAGATTAAGTTATTTTAGTCCAAGTTTACTTTGTGAGTAAAATTACTTGTTCATAAAATATACTCGCAAATAAGTAAAACAATACATAAATAAATAAATAAATAAATAAATAAAATATAATATATAATATAAATAGATGTATAAAGCTAAAAGTGGCCCAAATTTTTTTGGAAAAAAAAACTAAATATATAATAAATGTAGTCCCCCAAATCTTGCAACTACAAAGAGTTATGACCAAAAAGACTTGTAGCTTAAAATAATTATGGCCAAAGACAAACTTTATGGCCAAAACATAATTACTGTATAGCCAAAATGACGTGGTAAAGATGACTTAATTTGAAAAGACTTGTGATTTATTAAGTTTAGGAGGGATCTGTGGGACTCGAGAGATAGAACAGATTTACTTGACCTCTTTGATTGATAGTTAAAATGACGTGAGGGAGTATTAATAGAGCCACAGTATTAATAGAGCCACAGTATTAATAGAGCCACAGTATTAATAGAGCCACAGTATTAATAGAGCCACAGTATTAATAGAGCCACAGTATTAATAGAGCCACAGTATTAATAGAGCCACAGTATTAATAGAGCCACAGTATTAATAGAGCCACAGTATTAATAGAGCCACAGCATCCGAGTCAAAACGTAGCTAAAAATGATGTCTACTTTTTGACAATTTCCTCTTACATTATGACTGTATTTTGTATCTTAAAAAAGTAGCTAAAATTAAGTATATTTTTTGACAATTTCCTCTTACATTATGACTGTATTTTGTATCTTAAAGTAGCTAAAATTAAGTATATTTTTTGACAATTTCCTCTTACATTATGACTGTATTTTGTATCTTAAATTAGCTAAAAGTAAGTATATTTTTTGACAATTATGTTTACAGTATGACTGTATTTTGTATCTTAGAGCTCCTGATTGAATATAAGAATGTATGTATGTATGTATGTATGTATGTATTTACTCAGGCCCATTCTACACTTTTCCTTTTTTTCTGGGGATGGCCGACTCAAGACAGAGCCCGAATAGGGACAACACAACAGAAAACAATGAACACACTAACACAAAATAAGATAATAATTGGTGGTGATTTCAAGGCTCCAATATGTTTAGCCGACAAACTTGCTCGTGTGATGCCGGTATAACCCCTTGAGGATGATGACGCATTTTGGCAGTATATTCTGGCTATCATTAGACGATTTTATTCAGCTTAGGAAGAATTTGTGGACATCGAAATGGTAAATACTGTCTCAATTAACCCTCTGTCTTCCATATGCTTTTCCTAATATGAATAAAATCGTCTAGTAATAGCCAGAAAACAGAGAAGTGCGTGTGGAATCGATCGTCAGAGGGCGGATAAAAGAATCAGCCACCCACCTGCGACTTGGCCACTTCTATTCTACCTTCAGTGTCCTTGTTAAAAAAAAAATTATAGACAAAAAATAGAAGGTCCCACCCCTTTCTCATTCTTAAGGGGGGTGACCTGCTTTTTGTTATTTCTGTCCTTTTCTCTCTTTCTCTGGCTTGTATCCATTTGACCCCATTCAGACAACTATTTTAAGACGTTTATCCCCATCTAGGTGTCGATTTCTTCCTGGCGAGCGAAAGCGAGCCAGCATTATATGAAGAAATCCGGCTTCGCCGGAGAAATTTTTCTATTGAAAAATGTACAAATTTAGCCTGCTGTCAAACAAAAATAAAAAATATGTTGGCTCGCTACCGCTCACCAGTAAAAAATTGACACCTGGATGGGGATAAACGTCTTAAAACAGTAGGGTGAATGGGGCCAAATGGATACAAGCCAGAGAAAGATAGAAAAGGACAGAACAAAAACAGGTCACCCCCCTTAAGCAAGCCATTTTAGATTTGCAGAAGAGTGGCCATTACTTGCATTACTGCGTGTCCACAAACATTTCAGTAATGTAAGCATGTTTCCTTCTGTTATTTTTATTATTTTTCCCCCCTCCCCCCCCCCTTTTTTTTTTACCTGCGACTTGTTTTTTTCTCCCTTTTTATTGTATTTTTTTTTTTTTTTTTTTTTTTTTTACCTGCGACTTGGCTCTCTTGAGGTAGGCATTGATGTAGAAGTCTGTGAAGAGGAGCTGGAAGATGGCGGCCATGACCATGATGATCCGCATCAGAGGAGCGCCCGCCTGGCACCCGATGGCCATGCTCTGTGGGGGGCACGGTCTAGGTTAAAAGAGTGTTCACTAGAATTTTCAAGATCACTGACTTTGATTTTGTAGATGATGTTGTTATTTTAAGGAGGAAGCGATCATTTATTGGTTGATTTACATATTTACCTATTATTGTTTTAGTTTCCTCTCTATACCTCCATCAAGCTTAAAAAAACATCCCCTAAACCCCCCTTCAAGATAAATTTGTACATTTTTCGATAGAAAAATTTCCCGGCCAAAGGCCGGTTCCTCTTAAAATTACAGGCTCGCTTTCGCTTGCCAGGAAAAAAACGACACCTGAATGGCACGAAAGGTCTTGAAATTGACAACGAAATGGGGCGAAAGGTATTAAAATCGCCAAACTAATGGAAAGAACGTCTTAAAATTTCAAAACTAACATGCTAAACACGAGGGAGAAGGAAGTCCATAAAAAGCGAGTTGTACCCCCTTAAAGGAGAGTTCAGTAATATTTCAAAATCACTGACTTTGATTTTGCAGATGATGTCGTGATTTTAGGTTGAGTTGATGAATATTCTCATACTGAATCTTGAAGCACTTCATAAGGATTTGGAGCCCCTGGGTTTAAAGACTTCTTGACCTAACAGCCGTATTCTTAAAACTTCCCACTGTCAAACCCTAATCCTTAAGGAACGAAATATGACAAGATAAATTGTTAGCTTGTAAAACTTGGGAGATTTCAACTTCTATTTCATTAATTAATACTCACTTCCAATATATTTGTTCATTATGGGTTGGACGACACCCACTCCACACAACTAAGAATACGGCTGTAAGACTAAAGCTCAAACATTTTAAGACTTAACGGATCCAGCAATTATGTATGTTCTGGCATGTGGTGAGGACATCAGAGGTTTGAATAAAGTAACTTGGTAGGGAATATTAAAACTATGGTGACACGTGTCATGATGTAAGGTATTCAGTCTAACATATGGGGTTATGGAATCTTTCAATAACAGTATTTGGCATTACGCAGAAGACTGAAGTTATGTAATTTTAAGACAATGGTTCTTCCTATCTTGTTGAATTCCTGGGAGGTCTAAAGGGATGCATCAACTCTTTTGCCACTTCTTACGTTCGAATTCTTTGGGTCCTAAATGTCTCCTTAAGATTATGAGCTAACACTGGCATGACAATCATCAACTACTTAATCAAACTGATTTGAGGTATATATAGATTAGATGCATGGTCCATGAGCTCCAACTTTGACTGTGTGGATATGCCTCTCGCCTCCTTGCTCCTATGGTGGTGGTCTCGGTAAGGTATGACCCTGGGTGGGGGAGACATAGACAGGTGATTCATCTTACAGCTGGAGAAAGTTGGTTAATAGAAAGAAAAAATATATACAGTATATACATACAACACAGAAGGACGTATCATAAGAGCATGAACAAACATAATAACGAACTGGACCATCTGAAGCTTGAGGAGGTATTCGGGTAAAGTACAACTATAATAAAGGTAGCAACCAGATAACATTTAGCTTAAGTACAAGATAAAATAAAGATTAAGTAAAGGAAAAAACTGAAGTTAAGATACGTACCATAACGGCGTGCACAAACATGATAACGAACTGGACCATCTGAAGCTTGGTGAGGTACTTTTTCCACCATAGGAAGGGCCTAACCCGGGGACCCATGGCAGCCAACAGGTAGTACAGGTACATCACGGTGTGCACGAAGCAGTTCAGGAACCCGAAGAAGGTGGTCTGCCCGCCTGTAGGAGAGACAAAGGGGGGTTGAAGGGATGGTAAGGGTTTGAGGGGGATGGATAGAGAGAAAAGAGAGAGGGAGTAGCTAAGATAATATAGGGTAATAATAGAGGTTAAAGAGATACTAGTGAGAGTAGCTTAACTAATAGTGAAAGGGTAAAGGAAATATAGTTCTTCAACCCCCAGAATAAAGGCAGCACCCTTAGAGCTCCCACGCACGAGATACTTGGTAGTCTCCTAATCCTGCCACGGACATTTGTCCTAGGGCAGTCTTACCTTTCCATTTTTCCCTTACCCACTCTAAACTACTGTTTGGACACTTGACCATCAGCGTTTTGGAGGGCAAGCAGCTTTGAGGGGTCGCTGGATCTGTTGTAGTTTGATTTCCTTTGTACTCCTTTGTACTTCTTAGTAGATAATTATTGGCTACCAGTTTGGTTTGAGTGAGACACGAGACCTCTTTATTCATAATAGAATATATTATACAGTATATCTCGATTCAGGCGCCTGGCCCGGGGAGCCGGTATATATGAAGGGTCATGCCTGGATATGTGGTGGGCGGGCACTGTGGTGTGCTCCGCTGCGTGTCTGCCTGATGAGACCGGAACTTCTCCGGGAGGTCGGGGGCTGGGGAAATGCTGGAGTGCCCTTAGTGATCCCTGGTCTTCGGGTCTTCTCCTGGGCAACCTAGATGTGTGTGAATTTGTATTTTGTTATTTTCTGTTGTGTTGTATTGTCCTTGTTCGGGCTCTGTCTCGAGACAGCCACCCCCAGATATGGGGTATGTGCCCGAGTATATACATACATACATACATGTCTCGATTCTTGCCATAACAAAACTATATCAGACACTCTTATTTATCCACTGAATACGGTACGAATTGTTCATTTATTGCCTAAACCAAAATGTCAGCCTGTTACCACTATAAGTTCTCTAGTATGCAGGAGCCCTTAAGGGGAGTCATCGTTTGTTGTTTATCTTTCTCTCCTTTTCTCTCTTTCCCTGGCTTGTATCCATTCGGCCCCATTCAGCCAACTGTTCTATAGTTGGACTTGTTAAAATATTTAAGTTGTTGTTGTTGTTCCCTAAGCTGCCTGGCCGAACAGCCACGAGGCTATCTCTTATGTCGTATTTAGTAGTAGACATAAGCTTGGTGCTCATTTCTCGCAGCTGTTTGGTTCAGGTGCTCCTTCAAGCTACGTCTGAAGGAATACATTGTTCTCTTTTTACGGACTGTCTGGGGTAAGTTGTTCTAGTCTTTGATGGCAGTGAAGAAGAATGTTAGCTTGCCCTGTCCTTGGATTCTCGGAAAAACACCCCCTTTCAAGATAAATTTGTAAATTTTTCGGTAGAAAAATTTCCCGGCCGAAGGCCGGTTCCTTCTAAAATTAGAGGCTCGATATCGCTCGCCAGGAAAAATTCGACACCTAAAGGGCACAAAAGGTCTTAATATTGATAAAACAAAATGAGGCGAAAAGTCTCAAAATCGCCAAACTAACGGAACGAACATCTTAAAACCTCAAAACTAAGTATGCTAAGCATGAGGGAGAAGGGGGTCCAGCAAAAGCGAGTACTACTCCCCCCCCCCCCTTAAAACAAGTCTAATATTTATTGTGAACTTGCACCTTTGGAGAACACTGGTATAACAATCACATAGAAAAAAAAAATGGTAATATATATAACCCGTTCAGTACCAGGGACGTCCTTTTCATCATTTTCTGGGAACTATTAGACGATTTTATTCAGCTTGGGAAGGACCTCTAGCAATACTATGGCTTCAAACTATCTCAGCCAACCCTTTCAACTACCACAGATCCCTCCTAAGCTGCATAATATCGTCTAAATATAGCTAGCATAAAATATAACACCCGTCGCTGGTACTCAAAGGGTTAATACATCACCTGTATCTGGGTCAATGTGATTTAGGTGTTACGATCCAGGTTCTCAAAGACACAGGGCTCTTCAACATTGGACTAGATAATGGCAAAAAGCAACAACGGTAACACTAGATCCAACCCCTGCCTTAAACACTGACAAACAAAACACCATTACCGCCCTGAGTCGTGCCTGGACAACGAGGTATCTTATGACTCGGTAACTGGTGCACAAACACTAGGCTGACGCTCAATGAAACAGCCTATTCTCAAACAGTAAAAGATTACTCGATTATGTTACACAAAGAAAAGATAGTTAACGTGATTAATTAACGTTACGGTAGATACTCAAATAACTGGCACTCCTGTATTAAAGAAAGTGCAATGCTAGTCCTCCAAATCAACTGGAAACTTCTGAAATAAGTCTGATGCTGGGAAGATGTTCGTAAAGAATCTTGAACAATTATAATGCAGAATACGGGTCACAATAAATGCTAGGACATATAGTAATAATAGGCAGGCGAATAATAAAGACTACGCAAAGGTAGTAATGCTCGACAACTAAAGAAATGTTTTGTGACACAACGCAACAGCCTACTCGGGTTGTGCAACTCAACAACAACCTCGGCTCGAAAGTGCAGTGAATAATAATGCTGCATACATATAATAATGGGGCTTATCTCTAACCAGTGTCTGCTCAGTTAATAAAGTCTAGCTGGGGTATCAAGGCAGGGCAACAATGGGCGAGCATGCGGCTCGTAGCCTAACGTTGTCCATGGGTGGTATAATGAAGATTAAGTTATATGACGGGGATGCTCTCTTGATAAATCTAGGTCTCTAGTACCTAGCTCTATCCTGGCGATCCCTCAGAAGTCAACACAAAGAGGCAGCACTATGTTGTGAGGGATAGGCTATGGCCCTCTCACATCACAGCGCTGTGCTCGCAAAGTAAACCAACCCGAAGACAACTTAGGCTCCCACAGTACCTGTCGATGTCGTGCAGAGCTTAGCTAACACTGCACACATCGGAGACAACGACACAGTAACCTTACCCCCAGTCTAGCTTTCGATAACCAAGCAGAATCACTCAACACCTTGCAAGGGAGACATATACCGGTCTACAACCTTCCCGAGAGAGGACACATACGGAAAAGTCCGTCTCTCTAAACCTCAATAAAGCATAATACCTCCTTAACCTAATACATGGAAATATCTGAGAGCTTCGCGTACAATACGACTGGTCGACGGTGAACGTCTATGCTGAAACCAGAAGGGATGTTGAGTTTAATAAAGATTAGAGAATGAGAAAGGAGAAGTCGAGAGA
>JBAKBP010018449.1:0-46708 GCA_037953745.1 Lithodes maja | reverse complement strand
CCCGGTCGTCATCATGCGACTGTGTCAAGAGCATTGCAATGTCCCAAAGCTGCTCGTCGGTGCAGCTTTTTCTTTAGCAATATAAGGGGACTTCACTCTAACATCAATTCTGTACACCAATTTCTTCAAGCAGAATCCCCTACTCTCCTTTTTTTGACAGAGACTCAAGTAACATCCACATCTGACACGTCTAGATTTAATTTTCCAGGTTATCAACTGCTCCAAAATTTTAGACCTAACCCCCCCTGGGGGTTAGGGAATAGAATATGCCCCACGTGCCTTCTGCGTGTCGTAAGAGGCGACTAAAGAGGTTGGGTCGGTGGGCTTGCGACCCCCACCCGGAAAAAAATATCTAAGCAAAAAAAAACGAACGAACAGCCTCGGATGCGGACGGAACCAACGTTGACGAACCACGACCGACTAAGGACATGCCTTCGGACATTCTGAGAATGGCTACATGGAATGTTAGTGGCATGAATGATGGCACAAAAGAGAGAGAGGTTCTGGAAGTGTTAGTGAATGCCAGGCTGGATGTATGTGGAATGACAGAGACCAAATGGAAAGGTTCAGATGTGAGAGAGTGGGAGTGTGGAATGGGTGTGTGTGCTGGAGTGAGTGAAGGAACAGCGAGAGAAGGTGCATGTTTGTTTGTAAGTAGCAAATGGAAGGAATGTGTAAGAGAGTATGGGTCTGTGGGTTCAAGGATTGTGTGGGTGAGAATGAAAGTAGGAATACAAACGTGGGTGATTGTATGCGTGTATGCCCCGACAGAGGATATACTTGAAAGAAAGAAAGAGGAGTTCTGGATGAATGTGGAGGCGTGCCTGGAGAAGTTTGACAAGAACGAAAGAATATTTCTGATTGGGGATATGAATGGTAAGGTGGGTGATAGGAAAGTTGAGGGAGTGGTGGGAGGGTGGGGGGTACCATCAGAGGTGAATGGGAATGGTAGTGCACTTGTGGACGTATGTGTGGGGAGGAGGCTGTGGATAGCAAACACCTTCTTCCGACACAGAATGATCCACAGGTACACGTGGAAACGGATGTTGACGATGAAGGATAAGACAGTGGTGGAACGAAAGTCATTGATTGATTATGTATGTGTGGATGAACGAATGAAGAAATCTGTGATGGATGCTAGGGTGTATAGGGGTATTGGAGGGGGTCTGTCTGATCATTATGTAGTGGTAGCTAAGGTTAGGATACAAAAGAAGTGGGTGAGGAGAGCGGGAGGGAGGCGAGAGGAGGGTGGAATGGTGAGGAGGGTGGAGAGGTTGCAGGAGGAGGAAGTCAGGGAGGAGTACAGGAGAGCAGTGGAAAGACGACTAGGTGGGTTCGACCTGGAAGTTATGGAGGAAGTGGAGGAGATGAGCAAGGTGTTTAAGGATGAGATATGTGCAGCATGTGAGGAGGTGTGTGGAGTGAGGAGAAGAGGGAGGGGAGTGAAAGGTACAGCATGGTGGACAGAAGAGGTAAGAATAGCTGTGGAAGAAAAGAAGAAAGCATATAGAGAGTGGTTGGGTAGTAGAGGGAATGAAGATTCTGAGAGACAGAAACGAGCGAGGTACGTGGAGAGTAAGAGGGTGGTGAAGAGAGTAGTGAAGGAAAGTAAGAGAAGAGTAGATGAGGAATTTGGAAGGAATCTGAGTGTAAAATGGAGGGAGAGTAAGAAACTGTTCTGGAAAGAAGTCAAGAAAGTTAGGGAAGGTAGCAAGGGAAACAGTAAGGGTGTGAAAGATAAGAATGGGAGAATGCTAGCCGAGAAGCAAGAGAGGGTCGAAAGATGGAGGGAGTACTTCAGTGAGTTGCTAAATGAAAGGAATGAAGAGCCAGCAAACATAGCTGGATATGGTATGGGAGGGAGAAGAAGAGAAGTAGTGGAGGAGGAGGTGGGGATCAGGAGGTCAGAAGTGTGGGAAGCCATGAAAAGAGTGAAGTTGGGGAAAGCACCAGGAACAGATGGAGTGTGTGGGGAAATGTTGAGGTATGGTGGTGAGATAGTGATAGAATGGGTATGGAAAATGTGCAAACTAGCATGGGAGAAGGGGAGTGCACCCGATGACTGGAAGACTGGCATAATAGTCCCCCTATATAAGGGCAAAGGGGAAAGAGGAGTGTGTGGTAACCACCGAGGAATATGTCTTCTAAGCGTAGTAGGGAAGGTATACAGTAGGGTAGTGATTGAGAGAGTGAGAGTGAGAACGGAGAAATGGATAGGCGACGAGCAGGGAGGCTTTAGGAAGGGAAGAGGATGTGTAGATCAGATTTTTACCCTGAATTGTGTTGTGGAGAAGTATCTGGAGAAGAAACAAAAGGTGTATGTTGCCTTTATGGACTTGGAGAAGGCCTATGACAGAGTGGATAGAGAAGGTTTGTGGAAAGTACTTAGAATATACGGAGTAGAGGGCAAGTTGCTGAAAGCAGTGAAGAGCATGTATGAGGGTGCAAAGGCGGCAGTACGTGTGGAGAGTGAGCAGAGCGAGTTCTTTGACCTGAATGTTGGTTTGAAACAGGGGTGTGTGATGTCCCCGTGGCTGTTTACTGTATATATGGATGGAGTTATGAAAGAAATACTATCAAGAGTAGTGGATGTTGGTGTATCGCTGAAAAGGGAGGGAATTGAGTGGAAGCTACCTATACTGCTGTTTGCAGATGATACAGTTCTGATGAGTGATAATGAATGGGAGTTGCAGGGTCTGGTAAATGAGTTTGGAACAGTGTGCGAAAAACGGAATTTGAAGGTAAATACGGGGAAGAGCAAGGTTATGGTCTTCGAAAGGGGTGAAGTCACAGAGTGTGAGGTGAAGCTGAACGGTCAGGCTATGGAGATCGTCAACTCTTTTAAGTATCTGGGCAGTGTGTTGAGTAAAGATGGGACTATGGATGAAGAGGTGCGGGAGAGGGTACAACAGGGGAAGAGGGTTGTAGGAACGCTAAAAGCAGTAACAAGAAATAGGGTGGTCAGTATGGAAGTGAAGAAGTCCTTGCATGACAGTGTGGTAATCCCGACACTGACTTACGGAAGCGAAGCATGGACGTTGGTTGAGAGACTCAGACCAAGAGTGAGAGCAGTGGAAATGAATTACTTAAGGAGTGCGTGCGGAATTACATGGAGGGATAGACAGACTAATGAGGAAGTAAGAAGGAGGTGTGGTGTGGAGGTAGATGTGCTGGAAAGTGTGAAAAGGAACAACTTGAGATGGTTCGGCCATATGGAACGTATGGAAAGCGAGAGAATGACTAAGAGGGTGTACGAGAGCGAGGTGGAGGGACAGAGGGGGAGAGGTAGACCGAATATGAGGTGGAAGGATGGAGTGAGGAACTACATGAATGAAGGCGGTGCTGGTTGGGGGGAGGGGCGTCGACTGACTGGGGACAGAGGTGCATGGGGGCGGTTCGTTCGTGGCCACCCCTTCGGGGATCACGGCGTCAGGCAATAGATAGATAGATAGATAGATGTTGCTTCGCAAAATCTGAAATTGCCCTGGAGGAGGTTACTAGTTTCAATTGTCCCTATTTTGATTATTCTATATACAAATTAATTTCTGCTGGTAAATTTAAATACATATGTTGCATCTACCGTTCCCCAAATACTCCTCCAGAGCAAAGTCTTTTTGATTCTCTGTCCTCACAACTCAGTGTCCTCAACTTAAATGCTTCTTCTGAAATCACTGTGTTGGGTGATTTTAATGTCCATAATGTTGAATGGCTCACTTATTCAGCCAGGACTGATGATGCTGGTCTTGAATGTGAGCTATTTGCAGACTCATTTAATCTCACTCAACTAGTCAACCAACCCACCCATGTACCAGATAATCCTAATCATAATTCCCACCTACTGGACTTATTTTTAACAACCAATTCAGAAAATTATGATGTTACAGTGAGGTCCCCGCTTGGATCTTCTGATCACTGTCTGATACAGGCCACCTGTCTATCACCTACCACACCTTCCCACTCTGAACCTGTTTTGGTGACTAAATGGCATTACGATAGGGCAGACTGGGAGGGTCTTCAAGGTTTCTTTATTGATATTCCCTGGACCTCTTTATTTTCTAATGATGCACACTCCACCTTGAGCCACATACAAGATTTTGTAAAAATTGGAATGGAAACTTTTATTCCTCATCAAAAGTACAGTAAAAGATCTAATTCACCTAAATGGTTTGACCATAATTGTGCTAGAGTAACTGAACAAAAAGCAATAGCCTACAATGCATACACAAGATCAAAAACACATGAAGCCTTTAATTACTTTAGAAACATCAGAAATCATGCCAAAACTGTATTAAACCTAACTAAATCAAATTTTCTCCACAAGCAGGCAAATAAACTTCTAAATAATCCAAATGATAACAAAATATTTTGGTCTACTCTTAACTCATTTAAATCCAACTTCACTACTGCTTCATCCATTCCACCATTAAAATCTCCGACTGGCAATCTTGTAAGTGACCCACGAGGTAAAGCTAACCTTCTTGCGGATATTTTCTCCACCAACTCAACCTTAGATGAAATAAATCAAGATGTCCCTGTACTTAATTTTAATTCGCCTGAAATTCCCTCACTTAAGATCCACACCAGACATGTCAAAACTATTTTGCAGAATCTCTCGGTAGATAAGGCTCCTGGTCCAGATGAAATTCCTCCAATAGTACTTAAGAATTGCTCCTTGGTGCTCGCTCCTGTATTGGCAAAAAATTTCCGTCTGTGTACTCATACCTCATGCTTCCCAGTACCCTGGAAAGAAGCAAACATCCATCCAGTTCCTAAAAAAGGTGCCTCTTCAGATCCATCAAACTACAGACCAATAGCTATAACTTCCACTCTTGGTAAAGTCTTTGAAATTATATTAAATAATCACATAATTAAGCATCTTGAGAATAATAAATTAATCAGTGATAGGCAATATGGTTTTAGACGATGTCGATCAACTGCAGACATGCTTTGCCTTCTTACGCATCAAATCAACCAAGCTACAGACCAACATGGTGAAACACATACAATAGCACTGGATATATCAAAGGCATTTGATAGAGTCTGGCATCAATCCTTATTGTCGAAGATGTCACACTACGGCCTTGCATCATTAGTTCCACTAATTTCTTCTTATCTTCATAACAGAAAAATACGTGTAATGGTAGATGGCCTTTATTCTCAATTTCACTCAATAAATGCTGGTGTTCCCCAGGGATCAGTTTTGGCCCCAATTCTGTTCCTCATTCATATCAATGATCTCATATCTACCACTCATAATCCAATACATTCCTACGCAGATGACTCAACACTCCACAGTTCCTTCACATTTACTAATTCTGTCACCCAACCCGATCTTATAAATTCAAAAATAAACACTGCAATTTCTCTGAACCAGGACCTTTCTAGAATTAATGGATGGGGACAAAAGAATCTAGTTTCCTTTAATGCACAGAAAACCAAGTACATTCAATTTTCTAACCGACAGAATCTCACTGACTCCCATATATTTTTTAATGATGTAAATATTCCCACTTCCCCTAGTATTGACATTCTCGGTGTAACATTAACTACTAACTTGAGCTGGACACATTATGTTAGAAGCATTGCTAAGAATGCCTCTAAAAAACTGGGACTCCTGTACAGAGTTCGAGAATTCTTCACTGACGAGCAGTTGGCCGTGATATATAAAAGTCATGTGCGTTCTCAGATGGATTACTGTTCACCTCTGTGGGGTGGAAGTGGAGTGGTTGCATTGAGGCAGTTGGACAAAATTCAAAATAAAGCTATTAGATTAATCAATAACCCTGCAATAACCGTGCTTCACATGTCTCACTCCCTAGACTGGAACAAGACCTCACGGGCTTCACTGTTCATTGTAAAACGGTGAATGTTAAGGCTCTCAGCCTATGCCCGAGAGGAAGTAAGTTGGAATATAGAAAAAAAAAAAAAAAAAAAAAAAAAAAAAAAAAAATCACACAGGACCTTCCTACATTATCCATACGAAGAAACGTTGCATCCCTTGCATTATTCTACAGATATTTTCACAGCAATTGTTCCGAGGAACTTGCTTCAATTGTGCCGCCTCTCCACATCTTTCCCCGTAGAACTAGGGCAGCTGAGAGCGCCCATGAATTTACACTTTCTCCTCCACAATGCAGAACTTCTGCTTATCAGAATTTATTTATCCCCAGAGCTACTACTCTTTGGAATTCACTTCCCTCGAATTGCTTTCCACAAACTTACAATCTACAAATGTTTAAATCCAGTGGACCTTTTTGTTTTATCTGTGTTTTTCCTTCCTCCGTTCATTGTCTATTAAAAAAAAAAAAAAAAAATATGCGTTCATAACCTGGATTGTAACTGGTGTTCTCTTGAGAACGGCCAACATCCGCCATTTTGGTGCAACTGGTGATAGTTTCCTCTCTTTAATCTCAAATATCTTCATGCCCATTATACACATCACTTAAATCACTTAGAATTGTATAAAATACCTTAGCTAGCTTAGATAATTGCAAAGAAGTCAGCCCCCCCCCCCCCTCTCTCTCAAAAAAAAAAAAAAAAAAAAAAAAAAAGTAGTGTGGTCTATTAAAATACATTCTACATTATCAAAAATAGCATAACACCTAAGTCTTTAAAAAGGAAGACAAGTAACAGCAGGTCTATTGGTCTTTGTGAGGCTACTTGTAATACATTTCGATACATAACTCTCCTAACCGTATGTCTAGAAATATAGCCGTCTCCATAGACTAACTTCACAACAAAACATACATTCACACAAACATGATTCACAACAAAACATATCTATTTAAAAATATATATAAACAAATGGGGCAAATTAACTTAATTATTTAATCATATATTCGGTAGCAAAGCTCAAAGGTATAATTGTGCTAATATAAATATGCATTTATTATACTGTATTTAGATTTAAGCAGATATATTCGCAACAAAATACAACACTGCTGATTCGTGTCCTTTGTAAATCATACATTATATACTGTATATGGGGTGGGGGGGGGGGGGTCTTTATACGGGGTTATTTCAGGAGGTAGTTGTATAACGACATGTACGAGAGTTTACATAATTATACAGTAGATAGATAAAGGGATTACAAAATAGATTGATTGATTAATGCAGATAGTCTAATTATTGTATACATAGTTAATGAAGAGAGAGAGAGAGAGAGAGAGAGAGAGAGAGAGAGAGAGAGAGAGAGAGAGAGAGAGAGAGAGAGAGAGAGAGAGAGAGAGAGAGAGAGAGGGGAGAAATAAGAAGAAAAAGAAGAGAACAGATAAACAAGAAATAGATAATAAAACAGAAAACAGAAGAGAAAAAGAAAGACTGAAAACAATCCGTATTAATTATCCAGTGATGTTGTATTCTTCAAAGCGAGTGTGTTTTATGTGAGCAGTTGTAAAAAAAGAAAAAAAAAATACAAAAAAGAAAATAGCGGGGTCACTTAGTTGAGCGGATGTGTACTGTGTATGCTTGGAGTGGCCTTAGGGGTTAATCGCACTTTTAAGGGGGGTGGCAGGGTTTTTTTTCTCTCTTTTTCTCTCTTTGTCTGGCTTGTATCCATTCGGCTCCATTCAGCCTACTGTTGTAAGACGTTTATTCCCATCCAGGTGTCGATCTCTTCCTGGTGAGCGATAGCGAACCAGCATTGTATGGAGAAATCCGGCTTCGCCGGAAAAAATTTCCATCGAAAAATGTAAAAATTTAGCCTGCTGTCAAAAACTTTAAACAAAATATGCTGGCTCGCTGCCGCTCGCCAGGAAAAAATCGACACCTGGATGGGAGTAAACGTCTTAAAACAGTAGGTTGAATGGGGCCGAATAGATACAAGCCAAAGAGAGAGAGAAAAGGAGAGAACAAAAAGCCTGTGACCCCCCTTAATACAGATTTCTTGGTAGAGAGAGTACACGTTGGTGGACATTATCCACAGGCTATGTCGTGTAGTGGAAGGCGTCTCAGTTTACCACTTGGGAGACTCGAGTTCAATCCCCGCTTGGAATAAGTTGGTGATGTAGAAGTAAACATTTTATGAAGAAACTGAGAGAGAGAGAGAGAGAGAGAGAGAGAGGAGAGAGAGAGAGAGAGAGAGAGAGAGATGTAAAGTAGAAGGAAATGGTTTGTTAGTGACGGTCGGGAAGTGTATGTATTCTAAGAAATGTACTGAATCCTTAACTGGCAGACCTCTTTAACAGTGTCGTATATCGTAAATTGAATTAAGGGAGCCCACCTCGGGTTTTTTTTCTCTTTCTCTCCCTCTCTCTTTGGCTTGTATCCATTCGGCCCCATTCAGCCTACTGTTTTAAGACGTTTACCCCATCCAGGTGTCAATATTTTCCTGGCGAGCGGTAGCGAGCCAGCATATATATTTTTATTTTGACAGCAAGCTAAATTTGTACATTTTTCGATAGAAAATTTCTCCGGCGAAGCCGGATTTCTCCATACAATGCTGGCTCGCTATCGCTCACCAGGAAGAAATCAACACCTGGATGGGGATAAACGTCTTAGAACAGTTGGCTGAAGGGGCCCAATGGATACAAGCCAGGGAAAGAGAGAAAAGGAGAGAAAGAGAAAAAAGCCGGTGACCCCCCTTACCAGTGTCGTATATCGTAAATTGAATGAACTCCCTTCAGTACGATGTCACCCTTTGATTTGTCTTCTGGCTATTATTAGACAATTGTGTCCAGTTTAGGAAGTATCTATGGGAAGTCAGATGGTTAATTAAGATAGTGTTTACCCTTTTGATCCCCAGAGACCCTTTCAAAGCTAATTAATCCCTACTGTACCGGCGACGTCTCTTTAATTGTATTCTAGCTATATTTAGACGATTTTGTGCAGTTTATGAAGGATTTATGGTAGTAGAAAGGGGTAAGGGAGATAGTTCGAAGCCTGTTAATTGCTAGAGGCCCCTAATGAGCTGGATAAACTAGTCTAATTGTGGCCAGAACAAAGTGAAAGAAAAGGACGGCACCGGTACTCCATAGGGGGTGGGGGGGGGGGAGAGAGAGAGAGAGAGAGAGAGAGAGAGAGAGAGAGAGAGAGAGAGAGAGAGAGAGAGAGAGAGAGATAATATATACAATAATAATAAAACGCCTCCTGTTAAAGGGGTTAATAGATAAATTATTGAGTATGCTAAGTGTTTTATCTATTGTGAATACACTAAGTTGTATTTGTGACACCGACTGGTTTTTTGGCCTATAAATTCATTCACTCATAAATTCTTAAGTTTCCTCGCTAGTCATCCCTCAAACTTAGAAAACCATCCCCTAGACCCCCCCCCCCCCCCCTCAAGATAAATGTGTGCATTTTTTTTTTTTTTTTTTTTTTGTAGAAAAATTTCCCGACCGAAGGCCGATTCCTCTTACAATTACAGGCTGGCTATAGCTCGCCAGGAACAAATTGACACCTAAATGGCACGATAGGTCTTAAAATTGACAACGAAATGGAGGTAAAGATATAAAGATCACCAAACTAATGGACCGAACGTCTTAAAATCTCAAAACTAGTGGGGCTAAACATGAGGGAAAAGAAGGTCCAGAATAACGGTCTGTCCCCCCTTAAGCGAGTATTGCATTAAAGTAATGAACAAAAACTGAGAACTGGAAATTTGATATGATTGAAGCGTAATTACTGAAGAATGCTATGAATGAAACACAGAAGGATTAAATGTCATGCTTATAACGTAGCAAGCGTGCGCCCGTGTGTGTGTGTGTGTGTGTGTGTGTGTGTGTGTGTGTGTGTGTGTGTAATTTTGTGCAGAGAGAGGGGGGGGGGGGGAGAGAGGGAGAGAGAAAGAGAGTGGAGGGGGGTACTTAACAAGTGACTAAGCAGTGTAATGAGCATATATACATTTTGTAAAATGAACTAGCCAAGCTAATCGGCAACTCCCAGTCCAATTGAGATTTTACAAACGAGACTACACAAAAGACGGCGAATCTGTAGTCAAGAGAGATATTTACATATGTTTTCATATATACTGTATAGTGTATACTGTCCACATAGATCTTACGATCCTTGCGAGGTAGCAAGGACTTAATCCTAGTAGAGATAGCAACCCCTAATAGTAGGGAAAAGTGGAAGGAAAGGATAGCAAAGCTATAGCGCGAGAGAGAGAAAGAGAAAGAGAGAGAGAGAGAGAGAGAGAGACGAGGAGGAGGAGGAACAGCCTAATTGAGAACTCCCTAGCAAAAATAAGCGAGTCATTGTTTGTGGTGGTTGGGCTGACATGGTAAGTGTAGTAGTAGTAGTAGTAGTAGTAGTAGTAGTAATATTAAATATAAGGTGGTGGTGGTGGTGGTGGAAGTGGTGGTGGTGGAAGTGGTGGTGGTAGTAGTAATAAAATAAAATGTATGAAAAATATTAAATAAAAATCAATGTAGTAGTAGTAGTAGTAGTAGGCGCATTAGTAGTATTAGGCTTGATAGATGGTGTAATAGCACATTCTGAGAAAAAAAAACGTATTATAGTAAGGGACAGACCCCATATAATATATCTTATGGAGTTCGTGGGTAAGGAACAGATAATACAGATTGAACCATTGTATGTGATCGTTGGCTTAATATAAAAGTGTTTAGTAGATGTAGATAGGGCTAGAGAACAAAAAAGAAGAAGAGTGTGAGTTTGATTTATGGAGGGACGGCGTGACTGAGTGGCCATAACACTGGAATTGTAATCTCAAAGACTCAAAATCGATTCTTGCAGGTATATTTTTTTCTGGGGGACGGGGGATTATTGAGATAGCATTGTGTTGTTCAATTTTGTTCACTCAACATGATAGAGAAATCTGGTGTTAGTGAACTGTTGTGCAGTCCCATATTGGATCATTCTAATTAATGTTCTCCTTTCTGCATGATTAAATTGGTATCTAGTATTCAATAAGTGGATAATCGTAGTCATGTACTTAAACTTTAACTGCCTAGGTGGTTTAATGTCCAGAGCGTGTAAGTTCTGTATGTGGTGTACTGGGTTCGGATTCCCTGAAGATCATATGCTTTCATTCATTTCATTTGGGGGTTATTGGTGTTAAGAACGATACTAATTTATGTAAGTACAGTACGGTTATGCATTGATGTACCACCCACCTCGCCATCTCTCCACCCTTCCTTACAACCCCTCCTCTTTCTTCCCCCACCCCACCCCAACTCCCTCTTCTTTTGCACGAACCCTCCCTCCTTCACCCCCCCCCCCCACCACACACACACGGTCCCCAGCAACATGGCGTCTGCACTCATTAGACTTAACTGGAGGAAGATGTGTTTGACCTCCGAGCGACTCCCAGCTGCCGTCTCACTCACTTCTCACTCCCTCACTCTCTCTCACACACACACACACTCTCACTCTCTCTCTCTCAGGCCATTCTGCTTTTCTGTTCTTGTCTTAGACTCCTTAGCATCTACTGTTTTAGATTTAAGATCGGACTGCCTAATAAGGAATACAAAGTCTATGCATCTATGCAATTTCGTATAACTTTTTCTGTATCTATCTATCTATCTATCTATCTATATCTGGTGTACACAACTTAATCGCTCATTGTTCTGCGGCTTTTTAGCAATGGGAGTACGAGAAAGAATGGAGAGATGATACACTGGGTGGAGAAAATATGGAAATGCTGCAGGCAAGGATGAAGAGATGGCATGATGAATGGAGAAAGACTGAACTGATGGAAGCCAGCGTGAGTGATAACGGGGTTAGATGGAAGGGAAAACAAACAGGATGAGGAATGTTTGAGGGAAGTGATCGTAAGGTTGCTGAAGAGAGAGTGAGGATAAAGTGTGGATACAAAAAAACCTAATGATGGGATAAGATGGTAGAAGCTTGGGTAAAGGTATGGTAGACTGTTGAAGAGGGAGTGTGGATAAGGAAAGACCTGATGATGGCGTAGGATGAGAACAAGCGTGATAGAAGCGTGTGTGAAATTATATGTGTTTTGGGTTTTTTTTGTTCAAGAAGGAGTGCTCAAAAAGGAGGATAAGGAAGTGATTATTGATGGCGTAGGATGGACAAAGAAGTGGTGGAAGCTTTTGTGATGTGATGTGATAGCAAAGTGGTTGAAGAGGGAGTGATGTGAAAATGAAAATACGTAAAGAATTGGAGGTTTAAGTATCATTGTAAAAGGGGTGTTGGATGCTTGAGTGAAATTATAGTAGAATGGTTGAAGCGGGTGTGATGAAACAGGATAGGTGAGGGATTAATGGTGGCTTAGGATAGAACACAAGATTGGTGGAAGTTTGGGTGATGTGATTTTAGGGTTGTTGGAGAGGGAGTGATGAAAGAGGAAGATAAGGACAGGATTGGTGATGGAGTAAGATGGGATAAAAGAGTGGTGAAAGCTTGGATGATGTGATAATAGGGTACTTGAAGAAAAGTAAGTGATGGATGGCTTTGAAAAGGCCTGATGATGGACATGGATGAAAACGAAAGAATGGTGGATACTTGGATGATGTAGTAATGGTGTGGTTAAAGAGGAATTGATGACCTTTGTAAATAGAGAATGAGTGAGAAAAAGAAGATGCAACAAATAAAAACATGTGTGACGAAAGAATGAATGAAGAAGGAGAGGAGTGGAGCATGCATGAAGGAAGGAATGGTGGAGTAATATAAACAAAGGGGGGGGGGGGGGAAGAGGGAATCCAGTGAGTCATAATTAAGCATTGTGGAAGTCTGTTTTAAACGGACGACGAAGGGGAGGTGTGGCAGAGTGGTCTTTCCACTGGACTGGTAATCCAATGGACCCGGGTTCGAATCCCAATATGTCAATGGGAAGATATTATTGGGATGGAATTTGTGCTGTACCTAGTATCAGTGCATTACCACAGCACACCGAAATGCCAACAAAATACCCTCATTGTTCCCTGATTAAATAGCATTGTATGATTATTCCCATATTCAAAAATATGCTACAGGGGGGCAATGCCTAGTGAGCTAATTGCTCAATAGGTGGCGTTCTTAGAGTGAGGGTCCGAGTCTGTGGGGATGAGACTGTGAAGCGCAGAGGCGAGGCGGATTCAGAGATGGAATTGCTTCGAGCCGTGAAGCTTCACATGTCTCACTCCCTAGACTGGAGCAAGACCTCACGGGCCTCACCGTGTTCAGCGGTTGAGTGTAAAGGCTATCAGCCTATGCCCGAGAGGTAGTAGTTGGAAAAAAAAAAAAAAAAAAAAAAAAAAAAAAAAATATATATATATATATATATATACCGGTATATATATATATATATATATATATATATATATATATATACCAAATATAGAACAAGAAGAAAAAGATATCATACCCATCTCTTTATATAATTATCATGAACTTCACGCAGTATTTTATCCATCAATTGATCTATGTACCAATTTGTTGTGTATTCAAATAGGTAATCTCATCATCTATATCACATGCCCACCTACCAATTTGTATGGCCCTCTACCTATAAGTATCCGTTTAACCCTTTCTCTACCGATGACGTCTTTTTAGTATTCTTCTGGCTACAATTAGACGATTGTGTGTAGTTTAAATAAGGCCTACAGCAATTAACAGGCTTCGAACTGACTCACTTAAGGGGAGTCACCGTCTTTTTTTTATCTTTCTCTCCTTTTCCTGGCTTGTATCCATTCGGCCCCATTCAGCCAACTGTTTTAAGAAGTTTATCCCCATCCAGGTGCCGATTTCTTCCTGGCGAGCGATAGCGAGCCAGCATTGTATGGAGAAATCCGGCTTCGCCGGAGACTTTTTCTATCGAAAAATGTACAAATTTAGCTTGCTGTCAAAACGAAAATATATGTATGCGGGCTCGCTACCGCTCGCCAGGAAAATATTGACACCTGGATTGGGGTAAACGTCTTAAAACAGTAGGCTGAATGGGGCCGAATGGATACAAGCCAAAGAGAGAGGGAGAACAAGAGAAAAAAAGCGAGGTGACCCCCCTTAACCCTTTCAACTACCACTGATCCTTCTTAAACGGCATAAAATCCTCTTAATACAGCCAGCAAATATATACAAAGACATGACCGGTACAGAAGGGTTTACCCATTGTTCCCTCTATCACCATCCACACAACACAACCTTTGTTCCCTCTATCACCATCCACACAACACAACCATTGTTCCCTCTATCACCATCCACACAACACAACCTTTGTTCCCTCTATCACCATCCACACAACACAACCTTTGTTCCCTCTATCACCATCCACACAACACAACCTTTATCCCCAGTCCATCAATCAAACATCTCCAAGGAGTTACCGATTCCGACTCCGACTCCTCCTACTCACTCTCACTCACCCACTCTCTCTCTCTCTCTCTCATTGTAATCTCCCTATCACGCCCATTCTTTCCCGGAACAACGAGATCCTTAAGGGGAGGCAGACCGTATTTCTGGACCCCTTTCTTCCTAATGTTTAGCCCCACTAGTTTTGAGATCATAAGACGTTCGGCCCATTAGTTTGGCGATTTTAACACCTTCCGCCCCATTTCGTTGTCAATTTTAAGACCTTACGTGCCATTTAGGTGTCGATTATTTCCTGGCGAGCGAAAGCGAGCCTGCAATTTTAAGAGCTGGCCTTAGGCCCGAACATTTTTCTACCGAAAAAAGTACAAATTTATCTTGAAGGGGGGTCTAGAGGGTGTTTTTCTAAGCTTGATGGAGGTCTAGGGAGGAAACTAAAAAAATATATGAATACATTAATTAATAGACCAAACAAACGGTCAGTCTCCCCTTAAAAATCTGACTATTCCCCCCCCCCCCCCTCTCTCTCTCTCTCTCTGCATTCTAACCACGGACTCTCGTAAACTGATGGTTTCTGAGCCTTCACGCAAAAGACGGCGATTCCTCAACTCGCCGCCACCTAGAGAGAGAGAGAGAGAGAGAGAGAGAGAGAGAGAGAGAGAGAGAGAGAGAGAGAGAGAGAGAGAGAGGGGGGGGGGAGGAGGAGGAGGAAGGGAGGCAGACAGACAGACATATGATAATGATGGTGATAATATGATTACAGAGATTGGCAAAATTGTGGATAATTGAAAACATTTATAATATCTAAGGAAAAGAAGAAGGATTCAAATTACATGAAGAAGAAACTGTTGGAGGAGAGGACTATAAAAATAAGGCAGTGTTCGAAGACAAGATGAGCCAGTTATGGATGAAACGATAATCATAGTCGAATATAGGATACGAAGTGAACTATGCAATAAGATATATAAGGGATATCAGAATGAAAAACTCTATAATAAGGAATAGAACAAGACTACTATGCCAAAAGAAAATGAGACAATATCGACACGGAAGTATATGACAAATTCCACAATGAAGCTAAAACAATAATAATAATAATAATAATAATAATAATAATAATAAAAATAATAAAGGAGCGATATAACTGAACATATACTTGGGAAAATGGGAAAAATAAGAAGATAAAATATGACTAAATAAAGGGGAAATCATTGACAGTGCGACGAATGGTGGTGATGGTTGGGAGCCACACACGCATGAGGATGTGGGAAGATGATTATTTATATACTCAGGCTCAGTCCCCACTTTTCCTATATTTTGTTTGCCTAGTTTCCTTTGTTTTCCCCCTTTTTTGGTGTGTGTGTGTGTGTGTACAAAGGAGTACAAAGGAAATCAAGCAACAACAGATCTAGTGACCCTTCTAGGCTGCTTGTCCTCCAAAACACTGAGGATCAAGTGTCCAAACAGTGGTTTAGAGTGGGTAAGGAAACATTGGAAAGGGAACTACTGCCCTGCCACTAACGTGGCAGGACTAGGAAGTTAGTAGGGGACATATGGGTTAGTAACTGAGGGGAGGATAAAGTTATTCATTTACAAACGCAGTCAGTCGCGGGTTTGATGCGAGATATTTGTCTAGGCGGAATTTAAATGAATCAACGGTGCTGCAGTCTATAACGACTCGGGGAAGCCCATTCCACAAGTTGACAACTCGATTGAAGAAGAAATTCTTAGATTCGTGCGAGTTAAAAGATTTACCAATAATTTTGCAACCGTTTCCCCGCGTGTAATTAGATTGGTCGATAGTGAAGTACTTACTACAGTTCATATTGTCGATGCCTTTGATGATTTTGAACACTTGAATTAAGTCGCCTCTTAATCTGCGCTGGGTTAAAGGAAATAGATTTAATTCTCTAAGACGCTCTTCGTATGGTTTGTTCTTTAGGCTAGGTATCATTTTGGTAACTCTACGTTGAACTCGTTCTAGCTTGTTTATATCTTTTTGGTAATAAGGGCACCAGGATTGAACGCAGTATTCCAGAAGAGGGCGGACTAAGGAATTGTAAAGGGTTAGGATAACTTCTTTGGATTTATGCTCAAATGACCTGCCTATAAAGCCAATTATTTTGTTTGCCTTCTTAACAACTTCTGAACATTGTTGACTCGGTTTTAGGTTACTCGATATTGTTACTCCCAGATCAGTTTCTCTGTTTACATTCTTAAGCTGAGTGCCATTCATCGAATAGTTTGCTTTCTCATTTAGGTATCCGACATGTAGTACTTTACATTTATCCGCATTGAAACTCATTTGCCAAATTTGGGCCCAACATGACAATTTATCTAGATTGTGTTGCATATCGTCAACTTGTTCTTTTGAGAGTACGCTATTTGCAATTTTTGTATCGTCAGCAAATTTTGAGATTGTGCAGGTGAGACCCTCATCTATGTCGTTGATGTAAATTAGAAAGAGAATTGGTCCTAGTACCGATCCCTGGGGTACCCCGCTACTTACATTGGTCAATTTAGATGCCTTACCGTTTATGACTACTGCCATACCCATAGCTTACTCTGACTGTTCCTTTTCCTTATATATTTTCTAGATCTCAAGTGACGGCGTCTTTTCCGTGGATTGACCTCCCTACTGCCAACCTAAAAGTTGGCAGATTGGGAGCCAAAGCGTCACATTTTTCCCTTGCCCCTCAACTTTCCCTTCATAATTGCTGGGGGGCACAGGGCTTTGGGTGGAGCTTTGGTTTCCCGGGCGTTTCCGCGCCCTCCTCGGCTCCCTGCCTTAGAGTGGCTTCGGTCACCCAGGCTTTGTTAGTGGTGGGCGGGGGGGGTTTTGTGGGGGCGCTCGTTTGTGGCCTTGGCCTTGCTCGGGACCTTGGGGCTGTTCGGCCAGGCAGCCTGGGGAACAGCAACAACAACAACAACAACCCTTTGCTTTCTGTTGCTGAGCCAATTTTCTATCCATTTCAACACACCGTTTTGTATTCCATGCGCTTTTAGTTTTAGCAGTAAACGTTTGTGGGGAACTTTGTCAAAGGCCTTTTGAAAATCAAGGTATATAATATCTACAGCTTTACTCTCATCGTAGAGGTTGAGGATATCGTGGAAGAAGTCTAAGAGGTTTGTTAAACAGGAACGTTTTTTACGAAAGCCGTGTTGAGTATCTTTAAGTATGTTATTTTCCTCTAAGTGATTTACGAGTCTGTCTCGTATGACCGTTTCTAGCATTTTACATACAACTGATGTTAAGCTAATTGGACGATAGTTACTGGGTAGGGATTTGCTGCCTTTTTTGAATATCGGTGTTACGTTGGCTAGCTTCCACTGATCAGGCATAGTTCCAGACTGCAAGGATTTATTGAATAGTAATGTCAGTGGTTTGGAGAGCTCATTCTTAGCTTCCTTTAGAACTCTAGGCGAGATTGTATCAGGTCCTGGCGTTTTATTTACCTTGAGTTTATCTAAACAATTCAATACTTCTCTCTCTGTAACGGTGATATTGCTTAGAACATCTGAATTATCAATCTGAATCGGCGATGGTGTAGGGATATCACTGAGGTCTTCGGTTGTAAAAACTGATGCAAAGAAGGTATTGAGGGCATTACTCATTTGTATTTCGTCTTTGGTGTATTCTCCTTTTTCATCGACTAACGGTCCAACAGTTGAAGTAACTACTTTTTTCTTTCTGATATAACTATAGAATTCTTTCGGGTTTGTTTTACTTTGATTCGCAATATGTAACTCTAAGGTCTTTTTACTTTTCTTAATTAACTTTTTGGCTTTGCGTCGTAGCTCTACAAATTTCACCCATTCTTCGTCATTTTGTGAGGATTTTAATCTATCATTAGCAAATTTTTTAGCAAGCAGGCAGTTTGAAATATCTTTATTCCACCATTTGGGCTTATTATTATGGCCTGGACGCCGTATTTTCGATGGTATGCAGTCTTGCACTGCTTTTAGGTAAGTGGTTTCGAATAACTTCCAAGATGTATTTATGTCGTTATTGTTAATTAAAAAGCTGCAGTCAGTTTCTTTAAACATAGCTCTAAGTTTATGTAAGTTTGCTTTCTTGAAATTAGGGACTTTTTCGATGCTACTATTTGGTTTGTTACGAGTAAACTTTAAAGTGAAAGTTATCGTACGATGGTCGCTGTTACTGAATTCATCACCAACATTCAAATTCTCTATCAATTCTTCTTTTGTTGCAAGTACAATGTCAAGAACGTTATTACCACGGGTCGGCGTTCGAACAAATTGATAAAGCGAACTCTCTTGCAAGTTCGTATACAAGTCATGTCCGGAGTGTGAAGTAAGAGTATCGCCCCACTTGGTCACAGGTAAATTAAAGTCGCCAAAAATTACGGTATCTTGTGAGTTACTTACATCTGCAATTTGTTCGTAAATTTCTCGGTCAGTTTGCACTGATTGAGCTGGAGGTCTGTATATTAACGCAAGTATTATTTTTGTACCTTTATTATTCTTTATTAGCACAAAAGATGTGTCGACGTTCACAATTTGAGGTTTTGACACGAGGGTCGGGTTAAGACTTTCTTTGATATAAAATAAAACGCCACCTCCATTTTTATTTATTCGGCTGTTCTCAAACATTACATAACCGGGAAGTGAATACTCTGCTAAAAAGTCTCTATCTTCTGTATTGAGCCAAGATTCTGTTATGCCAATCACATCATAATTTTCTGTAAACACTAGTTCCTCTAAATCTGAAAATTTATTGTGTATGCTACGAGCGTTTGCATAGAAAACCTTTAAAGTTGCGGTTTTAGAACTCGCAGAACGTTCTTTCATCGAATTTTTGGTTCTGGTCGGATCTACATTTACATTCATGGCTGTCCTCGGTCCTCGGTCGTTATCCCTGACGGTTTTGAATTTGGGTCGTGTTGGTGGAGCTTTATCCAAATTCGCGGTTCTTGACGGATTAGTATTTAATTCCTTTGTAGGTTGCCGTCCTCGCTGTCTTCGGTCCTCCTTCCTGGTTGTCCTGTGCTGAGTCGATTTCTTCTCCGAAAATCCTTCACCGCATCGTTGAGAAGACGCCCAAAACGTGCTGCTGCCACCTGGTTCAGATGAACTCCATCGTCCGAAAACAAATAGTCATCGTAGTAGAAATTGTCCCAGGTGTCGACGAATCCCACGTTCTCCTTCCTGCAGAGGTTTGCTAGACAACGATTTGTGCTGGTGGCATGTTGTAAAATCGGCTCTCTACACCGAGCCGGGGGACGATTCCTGAGACGATGATCCTTGATGACTTCTCCTTAAACGACTTGATCAGCTGCTGGTACTTTAAAAGCAAATCTTCCGACCGGGTTCGCTGTACATCGTTGGATCCAACGTGGATGATGTACATTGTATTAGCAGGGGCCAGCTTTGATACTTCGTCAACTGCTGCAACTACGTCATCCACACCACCACCAGGGATACAAAAACGCTTCCTGGTCTTAGGTGCCCTGGCGCAAAACTCTGTGAGCTGACCACGTATCATCGAGTCTCCCACGAGCCGGACTTCTTCTATATCCTCTTCGTCATCTGAGTCTGCGAGTATCTGGAAACGGTTTTGACACTCGGTAATCGGTATGTGTTTCCTGGTCTTGGGGCAAACGTTGTTCCTCACGACACGGAAGTTGTCTTGAGGGGGAAGAGAGTCACTATTTGTATCTTGAGTATCGGAAACATCAGCTGAAGTGGCTACTGTAGGCGTTGAATTGTTGGCAGTTGACGTTGGGGCGTTGGTGGCTGCTGGAGTTGCGGTGACAATTGAAGTTTGTGGTACTCCAACGTTGAGTGTTACAAACTCTTGGAGTGATTCCAGCTTCATGGTGAGGACGTTGATCTTGTTGTAGGCTTCATCTAATTTCACTGTAAAATTCTCTCGTTGCTGGCAGAGCCGGCAGACTTGAAGATCGATAGTAGCAAACATGGACTCACCAAACCTACCGGCGCAGTTCGCACAAGCGCGAGGCATGGGGACAGTCACTTTCTTCAGATCACTTCACTCACTTAAAAAACAATTCACTCACTTTAAAACACTTCACTCACTTTAAAAACACTTCAATCACTTCAACCGAAAACAAATATGCTGAAATACGCAGAAATAGGTTATCAGGGGTGATAGCCTAACCGAAAACAAAAATGTTGAGATACGCAGAATTAGGCTTCCAGGGGCGATAGCCTAACCAAAAGTTTTTTTTTAAATTGAAATACGCAATAATAGGCTACCAGCGTTGAATAGCCTAACCGAAAATAATAAAATTGAAATTCGCAGAAATAGGCTACCAGGTGTGATAACCTAACCTTAAACAAATATATGTATAACAGAATATGTAACTAAATATACAATTCACCAAATAGAGATTATATAAAAATAAAGTGTGACTGCACACAGTCACAGTGTGTGTGTGGGGGGGGGGGGGGGGGGCCCGAAGGAGATGATGCAACGTGAAAATCGACTAAGTCGGAGTGAAATGGCGACACATAATACCGGTATAAGAAGAATTGGACTGCAACCTCGAAGCGATGATACAATGCGGTAAAATACGATCCACGCTATTGGCAGGATATAACCATTTTAAGATACGAAATAGACAATGCTGATATGAGTGAAAGATGGTAGAGGTAAAGACGACAGATAGAGTAGAATACGACATTACAGGAGAAACAGACACGGTAATACTAAATACGATTATGCAATAAGAAGTCGACAGTTAAAGATAATATGACAGTCGACCAATTGCAAGTTTCGGGCTTTAAGTGTGTGTGTGTGTGTGTGTGTGTGTGTGTGTGTGTGTGTGTGTGTGTGTGTGTGTGTGTGTGTGTGTGTTTTTTTTGTTCTAGACCTCTATCCAGCTTAACAAATACCCCCCAAGATCCATCTTCAAGATAAATTTGTACATTTTTCGGTTCGTTCTACATGACAGGCTCGTTATTGCTCGCCAGGAATATATCGACACCTAAATGGCACGAGTGATCTTAATGTAGGCAAAGAAATAGGGGGACAGTCTTAAAATCACCAAAATATTGGGGCGAACGTCTTCAAATCTCAAAACTAGTGGGGCTACACAAGCGGGAGGAGGGGTTAACACAAATCGATATGTAGCATACTTACAAGCTAAATACTTTTGAAGTGATATAAAAACATAACAATAAATTCAACAAACTTTCTATACATAACAAATTAATACAAAGTTTGAATTTCTGCTCAATATAGATGCTTACGTCACCAACTTCCTTGTAGCCTGAAGCTCGCCAGTGCAGTAGGAGAAAATATAGAACATTGGTAGCATACAAGAAAAATATGCAGGGAGAGAGAATAATGATGATGATGATGATGATGCTGTTGATGATGATGATGTTGATGATGATGATGATGATGCTGTTGATGATCATGATGTTGATGATGGTGATGATGATGATGGTGATGATGATGATGGTGATGATGATGCTGTTGATGATGATAATGTTGATGATGATGATGATGATGATGATGATGGCGACAGTCAATTTTGAGCAGGATAAGGCACCCTAAGCTACGACGCCTTTGTAGACATAAGCCCGTGCCGCCAAAGCTTTAACACTATATAGTCCGTCGTCGTGGGGGTTATTAGGATATTTTGTTTAATTATTATTGAGGATTTTGCTTGGTTTTGCCATTTTCGAGCACTATACTGTAGTTTGTACCCTAGGCTAACAAAAACTCCTTCCCAGACTTCCTTCAAACTTATAAATGCTCACCCAAACCCCCTTCAAGCTAAATTCGTATATTTTTCGGTAGAACCATGCCGATTTCTTCAAAGTTACAGGCTCTCTATCGTTCGCCCAGAAAATAAAATCAACACCTGAATGAGGTAAAGCGTCATATTATCGCCAAACTAATGGGGTGAAACATCTTAAAATCTCCAAATTAAAGGAGCAAAATAGAGGAGTTCCAAAAATAGCTCCCTCGTACCCAATAGAGTTAAGTCAACACGAAGAGCATATTACGATGAGGTTGAGAAAAAGACAATGGGACAGAAGAAGTGACAGTGAGGGAGGAGCAGGCATTGATATGGTACGAACTAGAAGGAGCATAAAGAGGAAGGAGAGAGAGAGAGAGAGAGAGAGAGAGAGAGAGAGAGAGAGAGAGAGAGAGAGAGAAGGTGGGGGGGGGGTGGGGGTTGAGTAAATTTGTGAGTGACTGTGAGATCGAGATCGAGAGTGCGTATGTATGAGTGTATGATGTATTTATGTATGTATGTGTGAGTGTATCTATCTGTATGTGTGTGTGTGTATGTGTGTGTGTGTGTGAGAGGATTCTGCCACAGGAAGGGGACGAATGAGGACTGCTGACGAGACAAACCCGCTCCTTCACCTCCCCACTAACACCCCTGATGGAATAATTTACCAACGAGTTTTATGGCGGATTTTCGGGGCGCGAGTTTTCAGTGTTAGTCCGCTGTTCCTTAAGGGGGTGGGTTTTTTGTATGGACCCCTTTGTACCTACCCCCTTCTACATCATGTTAAGCCTAATTAGCTTTGAGATTTTAAGACGATCGGCCGAATAGTTCGGTGGTTTTAAGACCTTTCGCTCTATTTATTTGTTTATTTTAAGACCTTTCGTGTCATTTACGTGTCGATTTTTGCCTGGTGAACGATACCGAGCGTGCAATGTAGGAGTAACCGGCTCCGGAACATTTTTCTAACGACAAATGTACAGATTTATTTAGAAGGGAGGACTCGATATTGTTTTCATTTTAAGGGAGCTCAGACGGTATTATGCAGCATAATTTACTGGTTCGGCTCAATGGTTTAAGGAAGGGATTTAGTTTGTTCTCTAACCCTCTATCAAGCTTAAAATAACACCCACAAGACCCCCCTTCGATATAAATTTGTACATTTTTCCGTAGAAAAATGTCCCGGCTGAAGGCCGATTCCTCATCAAATACAGGCTCGCTACCGCTCGCCAGGAAAAAAATCGACACCTAAATGGCACGAAAGGTCTTAATATTGGCAAAGAAATGGGGTAAAAGGTCTGAAAATCGCCAAACTAATAGGGCGAATGTCTTGAAATATCATAACGGCTAAACATGAGGCAGGAGGAGGACTCGAAAAACCAACTGCCTCCCCTTAAGCTTGATGGAGGGCTAGGGAACAAACTACAAAACAACCACCTCCTTTCGGTGTTTGAGGACACTTTTCTGAATTTTAGGCGGTGCGATCTCTACTAAAATCAAGTCCTGGTCACTTCGGTTGGATTTTAAGGAACGTAGTTTGTTATATCTTAATCCGGGTTTCTTCAGCTCGGGAAGGATCTGTGGGAATCAAAGGGTTTATTAATATAGTATTGTACCCCATTCGTCCTTGAAACATATTATTGAAAGAGATACTGCTGTTGAAATATATATATATATATATATATATATATATATATACATATATATATATATATATATATATATATATATATACTGTACATGTATAATATCTAGTGTTAGTGTTTTCTACTAGCACCTTCATTGAAATTTCGTGGTGGTGTCTTTGTAATAATCTACTAGAAACAAAAAACCCTCAACATTGATTTATATAGTAGTATCAAACCCATAATCTCATGCGGTTGTTATTCCTGTTATTGTTATTGTTGGTAGTAGTTTCATTCTTATTGTTCTTCCTCTTCTTCTTCTTGTTTAGTCTTCTTATGATTATTATCATTATTATATTCCTTATTATTATTTGTATTATTATTATTACTATAATTTATATGTTTTGTTATACTCTGACTGATGTCAAACCTCATACGATTAATGTTCACCTCCTGAATTCCCTACTGCTTCATCACATCCCCTTCCAAGATTTCACACTATCGCTGGCATCTCTCTCTCTCTCTCTCTCTCTCTCTCTCTCTCTCTCTCTCTCTCTCTCTCTCTCTCTCTCTCTCTCTCTCTCACAAATTAAGCCAACACCACTCACTCTTCTCTTTCACACACACACACTTTAACACAACACCACTGGCTCTCACTCTCTCTCTCACACGCACACAAATTAAGCCAACACCACTCACTCTCTCTTTCTCTCTCACATACATTAAGCCAACACCTCTCTCTCTCTCTCACATACATTAAGCCAACACCTCTCTCTCTCTCTCTCTCTCTCTCTCTCACATACATTAAGCCAACACCTCTCTCTCTCTCTCTCACATACATTAAGCCAACACCTCTCTCTCTCTCTCTCTCTCTCACATACATTAAGCCAACAGCACTCTTTCACTCGCTCTATTATAACCCAACTAACACCACCACCACCACCTCCCTTACCAAGGCTCCCACAACCATTAATTTTATCCTACTTCTCACTCACACCACCTCCCTCCCTCCTTCCTTCAACTCTCGCTCCTCCTACCCTACCTCCATGGCTTTATTAATGTTCTTTATTCTCCTTTTGTCTTTTAACACCTGTACCGGCGACGTTTTTTCAATGTTTATTCTAACTATAAGTAACACCCCGTTCTTAACTTTAATCATCAATCACAATCCCCAATGTAATTGAATAAAATAATGAAAGTATATGGTCCTCCCGGGATTCGAACTCGGGACACCACGCCCAGAACATAAGCACCTAAACCATTACACCACCAACACAGTTATATTTAGACGATTTCGTGCAACTGAAGGATCTGTGGTACCGTAGCAAAAAAGGGTAAGTGGGATAGTTACAAGCCTGTTAATTGTTGGAGGCCCTTTCCAAGCTGATTAAAATTGTCCAATAGTTGCCAGCATAAAGTTAAACTGACGGCACCGGTACTGAGAGGGTTAATATACTCCGTAGATGTGTACCCCTATATATCTCTCTCTTACAACACTTCCTTCTTGCAACTCTCGCACGTCTTATCTCCCATGGCTTCATCCAGGTTCTTATTCCTTTTCTTGTTTCTTTAAGGGGAGACAGACCGTTTTTCTGGACCCCTTTCTCCCTAATGTTTAGCCCCACTAGTTTTGAGATTTTAAGACGTTGGTTCCATTAGTTTGAGGATTTTATGATCTTTCACTCCATTTCTTTGTCAATATAAGGACCCTTCGTGCCATTTAGGTGTCGATTTTTTTCCTGGCGAGCGATAGCGACCCTGTAATTTAAGAAGGAAAAGGCCTTTGGCCGGGACATTTTTCTACCGAAAAATTTACAAATTATCTTGAAGGGGGTGTTTTTCTACGGGACATTTTTCTACCGAAAAATTTACAAATTTATCTTGAAGGGGTGTTTTTCTAAGCTTGATGGAGGTCTTGGGAGGAAACTAAACAAATATATGAATAAACGAATTAATAGACCAAACAAACAGCCAGTGTCCCCTTAATTACTCTTATCTCTTTTACACCACTCCCTCCCTTCCTTCAACTTTCACTCGTCCTACCTCTATAGCTTAATTCAGGTTTTGTTTTATTCCCTTCTGGACTCGTAATATACTCAACTCTTTTACACCACCCCTTCCCTTCCCTTCCTCCCGTTAAGGGGAGATCTCCACTTGTGGGATTTTTTTCTTGACCCCTTTATCCCTCATGTTTAGCCCCATTGCTTTTGATATTATAAAACGTTTGCCCCATTAATTTAGCGATTTTAAGAACTTTCACCCCATATTAAGACCTTTCGTGCAATTGAGGTGTCGATTTTATCCTGGCGAGCGATAGCGAGCCTGTAATTTAAGAGGAACCGGCCTTCGGCCGGGACATTTTTCTGCCGAAAAATGTACAAATCTATCTTGAAAGGGACTCAAGGGGGTGTAATTTTAAGCTTGATGGAGGTCTAGGGAACAAACTAAATACCTCCCCTTAACGCGCCCGTCTTACCTCCATGGCGTAATTCATGTTTTGTATTCCCTTTCTTGTCTTACTTAATATACTATTTTCTCTTTACGCCACCTTCCTTCCTTCCTTCAACTAGCTCGTCCTACCTCCATGGCTTCGTGTATATATATATATATATATACTGTATATATATATTTTTTTTTTCTATGTGATTGAGGGAGGCAAAAGGCATAACTGCCTATAGCGAGTGCCTCCCCCATAGTTGAAAGAGTGACAGGGCCAAAATCAAGGGACGTTCGAGCCAAAATACCTGGACACACGGACTTTGAAGCAATTTAAGTCATAGGAAGAGGGAAAGACTGATTCTGGGAGAAAGTTCCAGAGCTCAGCTGTTGAGTAGAAGAAAGTTTGAGAGTAACGTTTCACTCTTGGGTTGGAGAGTTGCACAGAGTAGGGGTGGGATTGAGTTGCAAGACGGGTACCACGTGCCCTACGTAAAGGAGGTGTGTTACGACCGGGCACTCGGGTACACTAGGGCTCTTACACAGGACTCGAGTATGGCTCGCTGCCACAACGGAAACACACGATCCCAACCCCAGAGTACTGCCAGCCGAACAAAAAACGCCACTACCCTCCAGAGTTCTATCTGCTATAACGGGGTATACAAGAACTCGGTACTAGCGTTTCACACAACAGACTAATAACAAGACGGGAGTTATCTAGTCTGGTCAACAATCACACAAAGAAGAAAGTACTACAACACTAAAGAATAGTGTTGGCCGAAGCCGAAGTAATCCACCCTTGACTAAGAACTTAAGAAGTCCTCCACCCTCTACTTCGGATCGGCACTATTACGTTACGTTAAACAATAGTCCTCGAGCATCAAGCAAGGAATCTTCTGATAAAGTTAGATGCTTCTCGAATACTCGTAAGAAGTAAGTATCGGATTTTGAACAACAATTCAATAAGTAACACACTGGCAATTAAAGGCTTTAAGTTGACATAAGAAGAATTATAAGAATAAACAATAGTAAATGGCAAACATTAAGAAGAAGTACTCCGACAATGCACTGACAATAGCCTACTAGGATTGTGCTCGTGGGCCACTAATCTCTAAAGTAGCTAAGCGTGCCACACATGAAATCAATAGTGCATAAACAATAACATACATAAGGAGAAGCTTCAATACTATGCTGTATCTGCTGGTCGAGCAAAGTCTAGCTGGGATATCTAAGGTTAGGAAACAATGGCTGAGCAAGCGGCTCGTAGCCTAGCGAGGTCCTTAAGACTGTGCGGCCAAATTACGTTAATTGACGGGATGCTCTCTTGAGAGATCCAGATCACTAGTATCTGGTTCTCTCCTGGCGATCCTCTCAAAGTCAAGCAAACGAGATAGCACAGTGTTGGGTGGCAGAGGCAAAAGCCCTCACTCGCAACACAGTGCTAAACTCTCAAGGTACACAGTCAGAAAGACCACCTAGGCTTCCCACGTCTCCGTTGCAATTGTACCGGTTCAACCAAAACCTAGTACTCATAGGAAATCACAACTCCCGAAACCTTATCCCAGTCTAGCATTACCTAAACCAGCAGAAAACAGGAACATGGATAATCGTACACAGGGAAATGCATATACGAGTGCAACAAACATCAATCAATCCTATTCTAGTTATCCCTTCCAAAATAGGCTATCTAATAGGCATATATCTCGTGAGAACTCAAGCGATAATACTTTGGCTGACTAAATCTGCACCAAAGGGGTCATTGAGGTTAAAAAGGGTTTCAGGAAAAGAAGAAGTTAGGCGGTACAGAGAGTAGGGAAAGTTCACATCAGTCGGAAGAATATATATAGTTGCAAGGGATATAAGAAGTCGCTCTGCCTGATGAGTTCTAAAGAATTGTGGCGAGGACCTCTCCTTTTTATACTCGGCCCTCTAGCGGCATATCGCAAACTACTAAGGACCGCCCACTGACAATCATTAAGTCATATTCTCTCTCAATCTGGGATCGACAAAGGATTTCCCACGCGCTTGAGGAGGGAGGAGGGAGGAGGGAGGGAGGCCTACCTACCTCGTGGCGCGCTCACTGGCCGTCGTTACATAACTCTCTCTCTTCTCATCATTATATATAAGTCCCACACACAATACTTATATCTAATGATATAAAATAGAACTCGTTGACTTAGAAGAAAACAAAATACATAATTATAATACTTATAGTACAACGGCTCACATAAACTGAGTTAGGAAACTCTACACGGACTACAGCCAAAGTTCCTGCCCTGACGATCCTAGCGAGAGTGGGGTCTGACTGAGCGTTCTGTACAGCATGCTCATACTCGGCATGCGTCACACCTCCCCCAAGATTTTACTTGCTCAACCCTGAGCTAAAATCTGACACGCAGAACCTCATCAAACCCCTCACACCCAGCGACCGCATGGCACTAAAACAACGCTGAGTTTATCACTAAAACACATCTTATATAAAAAAAAAAAAATCACATTTCATAACTCCTCCCAACAATAGCAAAAGACATAATATCATGCTCCCAGAGCGAGCTTACAGCAGCTCAGCCGTTTGATAGTTCGTGGACTACTCAAACTCTATAGGCTATGACAAACTTATACAATTATCTATATTAAAAGAAAGAGTTTTTTTATGATTTTTATATTTTAATATGTTTTTTCCGGCTGCACTATAAGGGCAGCCTATTTTTTCTTCTATACCAAACGCTCAACTCCTGCTTTACGACCCAATACGCTGGGCTACAACCGCGAGCCAACAAGCACCAAGCGCAAAATACTACTCAAACTAAAGCAGGAGGCTACCCGTGTGTCAATCTCTCCGGGATCATACACCTGTGATAGCCTACGACTGATCATCTACCCTCGATAAACAATCCGCGATCACATTGTCACATCCCGCAATATGACGGATGTCCAGGTTATACTCCTGCAACATCAAAGACCACCTGGTCAGTCTCATATTGCGATTGTGAAATTGATTTAGGAATCTCAAAGGGTGATGATCAGTGTAGATAACCACGACTGGGCCATAGGCTGGAACATACACCTCGAAGTGCCTGAGCGACAGCACAATCGCCAGTAATTCCTTTTCTATTGCAGAATAGTTCTTTTGTGCAGCATTGAACTTCTTAGAAAAGAAACTTACTGGGTGTTCCACACCTTCATTGTCTGTCTGTAGCAAGACGGCACCAGCCCCTACACCACTAGCATCTGTTGCCAGCTGAAAAGGCCTGTTAAAGTCTGGGGCCCTGAGTATCGGGTGAGTACACAGCAAATGCTTCACCAAATTAAAAGCCTTTTCACACTCAGGCGCCCACAAAAACTTTTTGTCTTTAGATAACAAATCTGTGAGAGGTGCCAACACCGTGGAGTAACCTTTTATAAAGCGTCTGTAGTAGCCTATCATACCCAAGAATCTCATAATCTGCTTCTTGGTGGTTGGGTGCGGAAATTTATTGATAGCCTGTACCTTGTTTTGAGGAGGGCACACCTGTCCCCTTCCCACTACAAACCCAAGGTACTGCACAGTGGCTTTTACGAAGTCACACTTTGCCAAATTTACTACCAGACCTGCTTCACTAAGTTTCCGGAACAAGGTCTCCAGGTGCTCACAATGGCTCTCAAAGTCGTCATCATAAATGATTACATCGTCCAAGTATACGGTGCAATTTGGAACGTCCTTGACAATTTCATTCATCAGGTTCTGAAACGTTGCTGGTGCATTCTTAAGTCCGTAGGGCATAACATTACACAGGTAAGTACTCCCGTCCACCACAAAACCACATACCTCTTTAGCACGCTCGGACAAAGGTACTTGCCAGTAACCTTTTACTAAATCTACTTTAGACAAAAACTGAGCATTACCAATTTTATCAACACTATCATCAACCCGAGGAAGAGGATATGGGTTAGTTGGAGTCAAACCGTTTAGCCTACGGAAATCAATACAGAAGCGTACCTTGCCATCTGGCTTAGGCTGCAGTGTTACGGGGGAAGTCCATTTAACGGTGCCTTTCTCTATCAACCCTCTACCGAGCATATACTCCAACTCATCCCTCAGAGCGGGTAGTTTTATGGGGGGCACACGGTACGGGATTGACTTAAAGGGTAGATGGTCCCCCACGTCAACATCATGCATAGCCTGAGTAGTGAGGCCTGGGTGTTCAGCAAATACAGTGGGGTATGAACCGAGCAACTGACGGATAGCTTCAAACTGCGGCTCAGGCAAATGAGCTATAGCCTCGTCAGCCCTTAGGCTCGAGTTCCCCGCCCACTGATCCGCTGAAACATGGTGATCCCAGCTATCCTCCTCTGAAGCTTGACTGTCCCCCTCTCCTTCTCCACCACGGCCGCAACAAGCCAACACAGGGACAGTGAGAGGCTCAGAGGGGCGCCTCACATACTCTTTTATCAGGTTCACGTGACATAACTGGTTCTTTTTCCTCCGGTCTGGAGTGGCAACAAGGTAATCTAGGTCCGAAATTTTCTCCACAATTTTATAGGGTCCAGTATACTTCGCAGACAGGGGGTTACCAACCAAAGGCAACAAAATTAATACCTCTTGTCCTACAATGAACTTCCGGAGCTTCACTTTGCGATCATACCTGTCCTTCATTAAAGCTTGTGATCCTGTTAAATTCCGACCTGCCATCTCCAGACTCTTAAGCATGCGCTCACGGCTTTCAAACACATACTTTAACAAGGAACAAGGCTGCACAGTTCCTTCCCAAATTTCCCGCAGCATATTAAGGGGGCCCCTGACGCGGTGTCCAAAAATCAGCTCGTTTGGACTAAATCCCAGGCTCTCACCAGGCACTTCCCGAGCAGCAAACAGTACATACAGCAATCCAAGATCCCAATCTCTTCCGTTGTCAGCACAATAACACCTGAGCATGCTTTTAAGGGTGGCATGCCACCGCTCAAGCACCCCTTGGCTCTCAGGGTGATACGCTGACGATACCACCGCCCGTATCCCATGCTGTTGCATTGTTTGCTTAAAGAGATTGGAGGTGAAATTGGACCCCTGGTCAGACTGAATCTCCTCCGGGTACCCGTACCTTGAAAAGTACCACAACAAGTTACTGACTACCGTCTTAGCCATGCCGTTTTTCATGGGGTATGCATCGGGGTATCTAGTGGCAACATCCATGATGGTTAACAAAAATTTATTACCAGCCTTTGTGGGAGGGAGTGGACCAACCATGTCAACAACAATCTTACTAAAAGGTGGCCCAATTACAGGAATAGGGTGCAACGGAGCTTTAGGAATAACTTGGTTTGGTTTCCCGACCCGTTGACAAATATCACATGAGTTTATCCATGACTGCACATGAGACTTCATCCCCGGCCACCAAAACAACTTCCCCAAAGCCGCCACCGTTTTTCTTACCCCCAAATGTCCTGCCAGCGGTGTGTCATGCGCCAAACTCAGTAGGCTATCCCTGCACTCCCGCGGCACCACCAACTGGTCCACTACTCCGGACCCCTTTTTCCAGCTACGGTTAGGGTCTTGAAAACGCCGATAGAGGATGCCATCTAAATAAAAAAAATCTCCCGGCTGTGCATCACCGTCCTCGTCGAGCTCCACAGCTCCATTAGCACACGTTTGGAGCTCAGGGTCCTCCAGCTGCAACCGACGTATATCTGAGGGTGCCAAGCGATCTAACTGCTCCCGGAGCAATGCATGACCCTCCCCGATACTGGGCTGCTCCCTCTGTCTCTCTCGATGTTCATAACGTTGCTGTCGTGGAGACTCGTCATGCCCAGCCTCGTCACTCTCGATGACAGGCCCAGGGGCTACTCCAGAACTAAGTAATGGTGCTAATACTGAATCACCCAGGAGAGCCGCCGAGTCAAAACTCTTAAAACCAACTCCAGCTTTAGCCTCCTCCTGTTGATCGTTCCTCTGCTGGTCTGAAGACGGAGGACTAGGCTGTGACACTTTAGCTGCCTGAGCTCGGGTGACAGCACACGCCATGGGTTGTGCCTGGCACCGCTCGACCCACTCTCGCTCTTCCCTACTCACGTCGGCCGGCCTCTCGGCAACGACTAAGGGTAGAACCTCAGAAGCGGGCATTGCAAAGTCGTTGCCGAGAAGAAGGTCGACGCCCTCCACTGGCAGTTTCTCCACAATCCCAACATCCAATTCACGTGCCACACCATCCACCTCCAACTCCAACCGCACCAGCGGGTATGACCGAGTTGCATTAATACCCTGCACCACCACCACCCGAGCCGCATTTATAGGGTAGCCAGTCAAGTTTTTCATCAAAGTCTGGGAAGCACCTGTATCACGCAAGACCTCTACTCCATGCTTGCGCCCCGCCCACATCACGCAACCCCGTCCTCTATGGTCGCAAAAAACATCCTGAGCAGGGTTCGAGCCTCCCAGGTGCTTCTGCACTGGCTGTGCCTCAGCCTCTGACGAACTGCCCCGGGCAAACTCAGAAGACTTCAGAGACACACCAATGTTGCAGGCCAAAGACACAGCTGCTGTAGGTGGTTTGCTAGGACAGACTCTTGCAAAGTGCCCCTTTTTATGACATTGATAACACTCTAACTCCCCTTTGGGCTTCCCTTGGTACTGGGAAGGGCCCGGCCCCTTCTTAAATGGGACGGTGCTAGTCTTGTGGTCAGTCTTGGTATCGTAACTCTTGTACTTGTTTGCATAAGATATATTACTAACTCGGGGGGGTGGGGCGTCACGCCCCTTGTTACCTGCCTCACTACGCTGGGCAGACCCGCACCCACGAATTAATGATAGCCGGAGGTCAGCCATCTCAGCTGCCTCCTGTAGAGTTTTTGGATTCTTTTCTTTAATAGTTAAAGTCATTTCTGCACCTGTACACTTATAAAACTGCTCGAGCAGAAACAGCTCAGTCAACTGTTCGGCCGTCTCAGCTTTCTCAGAACGTGTCCAGTTTGTAAGTGCATCTTTTAAGTCCCGGGCATGTTCAAGAAAGGTCGCCTCCCTAGTCTTTGTAACACCCCGAAACTTCAATCGATATGTTTCTGGTTGCAACTCGTATGCCCGTAGGACAGCTCTCTTCAATACTGGGTAGTCAATGCAAGACTCTAAAGGCAGTGCATCATAAGCCTTCAGACCCTTACCCGTAAGTCTTGAGGAGACTAGAGCTGCCCACTTCTCTTCAGGCCAATTATGCTCCCTACACTTCTTCTCAAAACGATTAAAAAATTCTGTGACTTCAGTTTCACTAAATGCCGGCACCAACTTGACTAAGTGGGACAAGGACTGTTCTCTTACTTGGCCCTCACGGCCCATCCGAATCCCTGTCGACTCTGCACGAGTCTTATCTAAATCTATTTGAGCACAATATTTCTCTGAGTCGTACCTAAGCTCAGCCTCGTGCCTCCTAACCTCAATCTCATGCCTCCTAGTCTCATTCTCCTGCTTCCTAACCTCAGCCTCAATCTCCTTCTCCTGCTTCCTAGACTCAGCCTCAATCTCCTTCTCCTGCTTCCTAGACTCAGCCTCAATCTCATACTTCCTAGACTCAATTTTAGCAAGCTCAAGTCTAAATATCATATCTGGAGACAGGCAGGAAGAGGGAGCTGCCACTACTGAAGGAGGGGGGGCAAGAACTGGGGAACCACCATACGCACCGCCCGAGGGCACTCCAATCTTCCAATTCTCATCCCTCTGTGGGAGAGTGCTAACCTCCGGCAACTGAGTGGACGGCACTGTGGGAGTCGAGTGAGAGGGGATCTGGGGAGGAACCCCCCCAAACGCCCTCTCCTCCGAAACCCCATGTCGCCCACGCAACACCCAGGAAATCAGCTCCCCCTTGGACATCCCTCCTACATTGGATCTGCCCAAAACCTTGGCTATCAGGTGCAAGCCATAAATATCCACCCCAGTCAGCCTCCCCTCCGTCACATGGTACTGCTTACTCACAAAAAGTCTAGCATCCTCCTCACTAGTTACTAACGACACCTCCTCAAATGGCATCTCTCGCTCCTCGTCAGTACTAGGGCACGACATACTGAAGTTCACAAAAAATTCTCGAGACAAAAGTGTTAAACTCCCTTATGTAAGCACTAATTACTAAATTAACTGGAGTCTCTTAAATGCTCTCCTAATTGCCTTACAAAAAAAAATATTCTTCAATATGTACGCTAAAGTACGAACAAACAAATGTTGTACAACTCTGCAGAAAATTATACTGTTCACAAAATCCTAAGCAAGGTCGCCATTTGTTACGACCGGGCACTCGGGTACACTAGGGCTCTTACACAGGACTCGAGTATGGCTCGCTGCCACAACGGAAACACACGATCCCAACCCCAGAGTACTGCCAGCCGAACAAAAAACGCCACTACCCTCCAGAGTTCTATCTGCTATAACGGGGTATACAAGAACTCGGTACTAGCGTTTCACACAACAGACTAATAACAAGACGGGAGTTATCTAGTCTGGTCAACAATCACACAAAGAAGAAAGTACTACAACACTAAAGAATAGTGTTGGCCGAAGCCGAAGTAATCCACCCTTGACTAAGAACTTAAGAAGTCCTCCACCCTCTACTTCGGATCGGCACTATTACGTTACGTTAAACAATAGTCCTCGAGCATCAAGCAAGGAATCTTCTGATAAAGTTAGATGCTTCTCGAATACTCGTAAGAAGTAAGTATCGGATTTTGAACAGCAATTCAATAAGTAACACACTGGCAATTAAAGGCTTTAAGTTGACATAAGAAGAATTATAAGAATAAACAATAGTAAATGGCAAACATTAAGAAGAAGTACTCCGACAATGCACTGACAATAGCCTACTAGGATTGTGCTCGTGGGCCACTAATCTCTAAAGTAGCTAAGCGTGCCACACATGAAATCAATAGTGCATAAACAATAACATACATAAGGAGAAGCTTCAATACTATGCTGTATCTGCTGGTCGAGCAAAGTCTAGCTGGGATATCTAAGGTTAGGAAACAATGGCTGAGCAAGCGGCTCGTAGCCTAGCGAGGTCCTTAAGACTGTGCGGCCAAATTACGTTAATTGACGGGATGCTCTCTTGAGAGATCCAGATCACTAGTATCTGGTTCTCTCCTGGCGATCCTCTCAAAGTCAAGCAAACGAGATAGCACAGTGTTGGGTGGCAGAGGCAAAAGCCCTCACTCGCAACACAGTGCTAAACTCTCAAGGTACACAGTCAGAAAGACCACCTAGGCTTCCCACGTCTCCGTTGCAATTGTACCGGTTCAACCAAAACCTAGTACTCATAGGAAATCACAACTCCCGAAACCTTATCCCAGTCTAGCATTACCTAAACCAGCAGAAAACAGGAACATGGATAATCGTACACAGGGAAATGCATATACGAGTGCAACAAACATCAATCAATCCTATTCTAGTTATCCCTTCCAAAATAGGCTATCTAATAGGCATATATCTCGTGAGAACTCAAGCGATAATACTTTGGCTGACTAAATCTGCACCAAAGGGGTCATTGAGGTTAAAAAGGGTTTCAGGAAAAGAAGAAGTTAGGCGGTACAGAGAGTAGGGAAAGTTCACATCAGTCGGAAGAATATATATAGTTGCAAGGGATATAAGAAGTCGCTCTGCCTGATGAGTTCTAAAGAATTGTGGCGAGGACCTCTCCTTTTTATACTCGGCCCTCTAGCGGCATATCGCAAACTACTAAGGACCGCCCACTGACAATCATTACGTCATATTCTCTCTCAATCTGGGATCGACAAAGGATTTCCCACGCGCTTGAGGAGGGAGGAGGGAGGAGGGAGGGAGGCCTACCTACCTCGTGGCGCGCTCACTGGCCGTCGTTACATAACTCTCTCTCTTCTCCTCATTATATATAAGTCCCACACACAATACTTATATCTAATGATATAAAATAGAACTCGTTGACTTAGAAGAAAACAAAATACATAATTATAATACTTATAGTACAACGGCTCACATAAACTGAGTTAGGAAACTCTACACGGACTACAGCCAAAGTTCCTGCCCTGACGATCCTAGCGAGAGTGGGGTCTGACTGAGCGTTCTGTACAGCATGCTCATACTCGGCATGCGTCACAGGTGGTATGCACTGGGATAGCTCTGAGGAACACTTGATTATTATAGTAGCGATAGAATAGCGAGAGAGATGCAACATTGCGGCGGAGAGAGAGAGATTGCAGAGAGTTGGTGAGTGGACGGGAGTTAATGATACGAAAGGCCTTCCTTTCAACTTTGTCTAGGAGAGCGGTGTGAGAGGAACCTCCCCACACATGTGAACAATACTCAATACAAGGGCGCACTATGCCCCTGAACAGAGCAAGAAGCTGTGCAGGGGAAAAGAAACCCCTAAGGCGGTTGAGCACACCCAGCTTCTGGGAGGCTGCCTTAGCAAGACTGGTAATATGGTCCTTCCAAATGAGAGCAGAAGAAAAAGAGACACCAAGAATATTGAGAGAAGATGGAGGGTTGATTTTTGTATTGCTGAAGAATAAGGGATAGTCCGCTGGGAGATCCTGACGGGTAGATAGATGGAGAAATTGGGTTTTGGAAGCATTAAAGTTAACAAGGTTTTCTCTGCCCCAATTGGAAATAGTATTTAGATCAGAATTTAAGAGTTCTATGGCTTCATTACGTTTGTCGTTGAGGGATTGCTGGCTGGGGCGTTCTGAAAAACTAATGGAGTAGTGTAAGGTTGAGTCGTCTGCGTATGAATGGATGGGAATTAAGGTACACTTAAGGAGATCATTTATAAAAATTAGAAAGAGAATAGGAGATAGGACAGAGCCCTGAGGAACACCGGAGTTTATAGGGTGAGGAAGTGAACAATGGCCGTCCACAACCGCGGCTATGGAACGGCCGGAAAGGAAATTAGAGACAAAGGCACATATGGAGGGATAGAAACCGAAGGAGGGTAGTTTAGAAATTAAAGATTTATGCCAGACTCTATCGAAGGCTTTCGATATGTCTAGTGCAATAGAAAAAGTCTCACCGAAGTCCCGAAAGGAGGATGACCAAGAGTTAGTAAGATATGAAAGAAGATCACCAGTAGAGCGACCCTTAAGGAAGCCATACTGGCGATCTGAGAGCAGATTATGAGAAGAGAAATGATTAAGAAATTTGGAAGCAAGAATAGTTTCAAAAACTTTAGAAAGATATATACATATATATATATATTAATCGATCTTCGTGGTGGCCATTTACTCTTTACCTAAGAACTTCACACATAACAATATTGGCGATGATTAATTAAGTAGCCTTAATTGGGAGTTTAGGGACTTATTCTTATTATTAACATGTCATTATATTTAGAATGCACGAACAAAGATTAATTACATTTGGTTGTTTTATTCATGAATAACAAAGACTCAATCAAATCAACCGTGGATAAAACTGCCACAGACCAAATTGGCTGGGGTCCAAAGCAGTTTCTAGGCCAATAATTCAACCGCTCAGCTCTGACCATATCGCCCTCGAACCAAATAGGCTAGAGACAAAAATGAAATTGTACCAAACACGGCTGCAGACAGAAAGGCCACACATCAAAATAGCAAGCCACTAAAACAGCCCTTCAAATTAGACTTGTCGGCCAATATCGGCCCCGGATGAAAAAGTGTACAGACCAATAATGACTGCAGACCAGGACGGTTACCAGGTCAATACCATTTGCACTAATTCTACTGCTCGGCCGCGGATCATATCGGCCACGGATCATATCGGCCACAAACATTACGAATTTTAATTACACTTGCCCTGGTTTTCACGCATGGCAGAGATATGTGATCTGCTCAGCACGCTTGTTATTAAAATATTCGAATAAATAATTCTACCGCGCATTTTCGCGCTGATTATAACTTAATGTGTTGCATTTCATTCAATATCGAAAATAATTCAGACGCAGAAAGACCTGTGCGTGTCAAGCATTTGAGTCCTAGATTACCCAACAAAGCTGATTATGATATATATTAGCTAAGATGAAAATAAATAGATGTTATAATACTGAAGGCGTTAACTCGTCAGAATCCTCCACCCATTCCACAACACTGGAAAATCACTCGAGAGGCATTCGCCGAACGAAAATCATGCATGTGGGAATGACCCTAACCCTTCCTGCACCCCATCCTCTTCTTTAATAACCCCTTTCGTACCGACGACGTCTTTCTTATATTATTCTGGCTACTACTAATCGATTTATTCATTTTAGGAAGGATCTCTAGCAATTATAAGGCTTCGAACTATCTCACTTAACCATAGTAGCTACCACAGATCCTTCCTAAGCTGCAAAACATCGTCTAAATATAGCTAGAATAAAGTATAATCTAATTTATTCATTTCACTTCCAACACCAAACACCTTCCAATAAAATAAATGAAAGCATGTGTTCCTCCCGGGATTCGAACCTGGGTTACCACATACCGTACAGATTTTAAACACTCTAACCATTATACCATCAAGACAGTTAAATGTTAAGTACATGACTACGATTTTATATTCATTTATCGAATACTGGATAATAATCTAATCATGCACTGGACCCAATTGCACACTGAACAGCGTAACGTTTAAGTGAAAGGTATAACAGACGTCTCTGATACGGAAAGGGTTAAGCCTTTTCCTCCATACCAATGCTGGCTCGCTATCGCTCGCCAGGAAGAAATCGACACCTGGATGGGGATAAGCGTCGTAAAACAGTTGGCTGAATGGGGCCGAATGGATACAAGCCAGGGAAAGAGAGAAAAAGAGAAAACACTAGCGGCGACTGGTGCAAGCGATGGTGTGGGAATATATATAGTGGAGATGGCGGGGAAGGAGTATATATAGCGTCCGTATAAAAACCGGTATCACACGAGAGCTTTTATAGTCAACATTCGATGATCAACATTTTTCTGGCAACATTTCTGGAATATTTTGCACTGGTATCAGAAACTAGATTGATGATAGATTAATATTGGTAATAGAGATATTGTACATTTTGAGCTCATAAGCTGGCAGACCAGTGTTGAGGATAAATTTTGAGTGAAAAAGCGCTCGTGTGATACCGGCTTTAAACTGTGTGCAGCTGCAACCTAGTGGAAGGAAGTACATAAAAGAGGTGTGTGTGTGTGTGTGTGTGTTACTCAGTTACTCAGTTACTTGTTCGTCAAGGGGAATCCACGCAATGCGAGCTAAGCTCATTATTATCGCGCCTCCTTAACTGGGAATGTATTGCGTGAAATGCATGTTAAGTGTTTTATGTACTGTTGGAATGGCTGTGGATGTGTGTGTAGTCTGTATTTAGCCAATTGGCGACATCGGAAACGAAGGCTTAGGGTGGATCTGTATGGTACCATTCTCACTATAGACGGTACCGTCTCGCCCGAAGGCTTAGGTAGCCATCAGCTTAGGTGAACCATATGATACCCATCTTGCCTTGTACCATTTTTGCCAACCCCAGATGGGACGTCACAACGTCGTCCACTTATTCCAGGTACCTATTTACAGCTAGGTGAACTGAGGCTAACACATGAAAGGAGACAAGCCCAATTTGTCTCCGCCCGGCCGGGGATTGAACCCCCGACCCCTCGTGTGTGAGACGAGAGCTCTACCTACTAGGCTACGGGCTGTGTGTGTGTGTGTGTGTGTGTGTGTGTGTGTGTGTGTGTGTGTGTACTTACTCTAGTTGTACTTACTCTAGTTGTATTGCGGGAGTGAGCATGCTCGTTATTTCCCGCCTCCTATATGTGTAGGTGTTATATGTATCGTTGGAATGGCTGTGGATGTGTGTGTAGTCTGTATTTTTAGCCAATTGGCGACATCGGAAACAAAGGCTTAGGGTGGATCTGTATGGTACCATTCTCACTATAGACGGTACCGTCTCGCCCGAAGGCTTAGGTAGCCATCAGCTTAGGTGAACCATATGATACCCATCTCGCCTTGTACCATTTTTGCCAACCCAGATGGGACGTCACAACGTCGTCCACTTATTCCAGGTACCTATTTACAGCTAGGTGAACTGAGGCTAACACATGAAAGGAGAAAAGCCCAATTTGTCTCCGCCCGGCCGGGATTGAACCCCCGACCCCTCGTGTGTGAGACGAGAGCTCTACCTACTAGGCTACGGGCTGTGTGTGTGTGTGTGTGTGTGTGTGTGTGTGTGTGTGTGTTACTCAGTTACTTGTTCGTCAAGGGGAATCCACGCAATGCGAGCTAAGCTCATTATTATCGCGCCTCCTTAACTGGGAATGTCTTGCGTGAAATGCATGTTAAGTGTTTTATGTACTGTTGGAATGGCTGTGGATGTGTGTGTAGTCTGTATTTTAGCCAATTGGCGACATCGGAAACGAAGGCTTAGGGTGGATCTGTATGGTACCATTCTCACTATAGACGGTACCGTCTCGCCCGAAGGCTTAGGTAGCCATCAGCTTAGGTGAACCATATGATACCCATCTCGCCTTGTACCATTTTTGCCAACCCCAGATGGGACGTCACAACGTCGTCCACTTATTCCAGGTACCTATTTACAGCTAGGTGAACTGAGGCTAACACATGAAAGGAGACAAGCCCAATTTGTCTCCGCCCGGCCGGGAATTGAACCCCCGACCCCTCGTGTGTGAGACGAGAGCTCTACCTACTAGGCTACGGGCTCTGTGTGTGTGTGTGTGTGTGTGTGTGTGTGTGTGTGTGTGTGTGTGTGTTACTCAGTTACTCAGTTACTTGTTCGTCAAGGGGAATCCACGCAATGCGAGCTAAGCTCATTATTATCGCGCCTCCTTAACTGGGAATGTATTGCGTGAAATGCATGTTAAGTGTTTTATGTACTGTTGGAATGGCTGTGGATGTGTGTGTAGTCTGTATTTTAGCCAATTGGCGACATCGGAAACGAAGGCTTAGGGTGGATCTGTATGGTACCATTCTCACTATAGACGGTACCGTCTCGCCCGAAGGCTTAGGTAGCCATCAGCTTAGGTGAACCATATGATACCCATCTCGCCTTGTACCAATTTTGCCAACCCCAGATGGGACGTCACAATGTCATCCACTTATTCCAGGTACCTATTTACAGCTAGGTGAACTGAGGCTAACACATGAAAGGAGACAAGCCCAATTTGTCTCCGCCCGGCCGGGGATTGAACCCCCGACCCCTCGTGTGTGAGACGAGAGCTCTACCTACTAGGCTACGGGCGGTGTGTGTGTGTGTGTGTGTGTGTGTGTGTGTGTGTGTGTGTCAGCTGTGTGGGAGAGAGATGTATACGGCGCCGCACCCACCCAGGGCTTGGTGATAACTCTCAGAGATTGTCTGGAGTACCGGGAGATAAACACTTACTTAACCCCTTCAGCACGATGACGTCATTTTCATCCTATTCTGGTTATTATTCGACGATTATATTTAGCTTATAATCAACCTCTACTACTCAAAGAGATTAACACGATCTCAATAAACCCTCTGAATAACACAGGTCCTTCTTAAACTGTATAAACTCGTCTCATCATAGACTTAATTATAGGTAAAAAGGTGTCATCGTGGTGAAGGGGAGGTTTTTAGTTTGTTCCTTGGACCTTCATCAAGCTTTAAATTACACCCCCTTGACCCCCTTTCAAGATAAATTTGTACATTTTCAGTGGAAAATGTACAGGCCAAAGGCCGGTTCCACATAAATTACAGGCTCGGTATCGCTCGCCAGGAAAAATCGACACCTAAATGGCACGAAGGGTCTTAAAATTGACAGAAATGGGGATAATGTTCATAAAATTGCCAAACTAATGGGCGAACGTCTTAAAATCTCAAAAGCAATGGGACTAAATATGAGGGAGAAAGGGAGAAAGAAAAATATCCCTCAAGTGGAAATCTCCCCTTCATTCCTTGAGGATCCAAGACACAATTTGTTTCTATATTTCTGGCTATTATTAGACGACTGTATTCTGATTAAAAAGGGTATATGGAAGTTAAAGGTTTAATTAAGATAACCTTTACCCTTTTATTTCCCACAGATCTTTCCTAAGCTGTTTTAAATCGTGTAATGGTAGCCAGGATACATTGCCGATAACACAACATAATCCTCATGGGATTAAAATAGGACTTCAGAGGCTAACAACCCTTCTGGATTATTAAGCCAGCACACTGCAAGTCAAGAAAAGCGTCAGGACTGAAGCCCCTTTTCGAGAACTCCAGTCCCTTGATCACCAGGTTCGTGGAGTAGCGGGTCAAAACGGCCATAGTGCTAAATGAACGCACACAAAATGGGCTGGTACACTGATGTAATGTTATACAATATTCCTTTAAGCAATACAGAACATGTCAGTGTTTTTACCCCAATAAATATTCAGTGTTTCAAGTTCATATCAGTGTTCCACCTATTTGTGCAAACAACTGTGACGGTATTGAGTCATTGCGTATATGAACTCGCCTATTTAATCTAGTTGTAACATAAGGATATTGTATTAGGCTTCGTAAAGACGTCCCGGCCTCGAAATTTTGAATCTAAACGAAGTACCATAATTACCTTCAGTGCCATTTAACTTTAATACAGCACCGGTACTCTGTATATTGTGTTCAGACTAACAGTAATCGGGGTTGTTAAGCTTAGGAAAGGTCTTTCGCTGGGATGGTTATAACCCTGTTTGGTCCGAGGGGGGTCATTTTTAGGCTCACCTCTTTCTCTCCATTAGTTTGGAAAATCTAAGACGTTTCACCCCATTTCTTTGGCGTAATATAACGCTTCAACCCATTCAGGAGTTATTAATTGTCTGGGCGAGCGATAGCGAGCCTATCAATTAGACAAGATCTGCTTTCGGCCGTGAAAAAACAAAATATATATATATATATATACTATATATACCCGGTACTTATTTAGCTTGAAGGGGATCTGGATGAGCATTATTTTTAGTTAAGGGGAGATCCTTCACTTTTTTTTTTTTTTTTTAATTTATTTGTGATTTTTCTAGTTTCCTCGCTAGACCGCCATCAAGCTTAAAATGAAGCCCCCCTAAACCCCCTTTCAAGATAAATTTGTACATTTTTCGGTAGAAAAATGTCCTGGCCGAAGGCCAATTCCTCTTAAATTACAGGCTCGCTATCGCTCGCCAGCAAAAAATCGAGACCTAATTGACAGGAAAGGTCTTAAAATTGACAGAAATGGGGCGAAAGTTCCTAAAATCGCCAAACTAATGGGTCTAAAGATGAGGGAGAAGGTGGTCTAGAAAAGCGACTCGTCTCCCCTTAAAAGAAAATATTGGAAAGCGGCCTAGGGGACAGACTAAAGCTCATTGCTCTAAAATGCCAAAAATCACGGAAAATCCTCATTAATAACTAAACAAAATATCCTAATAAACCCCCCCCCCCCCCACGACGTCGGACCAGAGAGTGTTAAGGTGACAGAGCCAAGGGTGTGAGAGAGAGGAAGTGTGTGGGTGTGGAGTTGGTTCACTTTTTTCGTCAATTATTTCATATGTATTTATTTTCTTAGTTTCCTCCCCTGACCTCCATCAAACTTAAAAAAAAAAACAAAAAAACATGCATTATATCCCCCTTCTGGATTAGGTTGTACATGTTTCGGCAGAACAATGAAGCCGGTTCTTCCAAACCAACAGACTCACTATCGTGCGCCAGGGGCAAAAGTCGACACCTAAATAACACAAAATGTCTTAATATTGACAAAAATGGGGGCGAAAGGTCTTAAAGTCGACAAACTATTGGGGCAAACATCTTAACATCTGAAAACCAATGGGGCTAAACATGAGGGAAACGGGGGGCCAGAAAAACGGGCCATCTCCCTCTAATGGGCTGACTCGGCACTCTACAGGATTGTGCTCCCATGGTGGTAAATATGTCTGTACACTCTGAGGCATAAATCCTGACCCAGTGTGAATCCTCGAACGGTAAGACTACTTTCAAAATGTAGAGAATTTATGAGAAGTGTCGATTCAATTTGAGAGAGCTTCAATATCTTAAGGGGAGATTTCCACTTGAGGGACTTTTTTCTTGACCCCTTTCTCCCTCATGTCTAGCCCCATTGCTTTTGAGATTTTAAGACGTTTGCCCCATTAGTTTGGTGATTTTTAAGAATTTCCGCCCCATTCTGTCAATTTTAAGACCTTTCGTGCCATTTAGGTGTCGATTTTATCCTGGCGAGCGATAGCGAGCCTGTAATTTAAGAGTAATCGGCCTTCGGCCGGGACATTTTTCTAACGAAAAATTTACAAATTTATCTTGAAAGGGAGTCAAGGGGGTCAAGGGGCGAAATTTTAAGATTGCTGGAGGAGTAGGAAACAAACTAGAAACCTCCCCTTAACACCACGATTTATGTCCTAGAGTGTACAGTTCTCAGCATATTTAAAGTCACACCAGTTCGATTAGTTAAAATAGGACTTCAGAGGCTATCACCCCTATTGGACTATTAAGCCAGCACACTTCAAGTCAAGATTAACGTCAGGACTTGAGCCCCTTTTCTAGAACTCCAGTCCCTTGAGCCAGTTCGAATCTTTGCACCTTACATTTAAAGCCACGTTCTGAAGCAGGTGGGTTATAATAGTATATTGCATTGTCTTGTTTGCGTTCGATACTGATTCAAATGGGTGTGTCGCCATTTATGCTCGTGACGTACTCCTTTTGAGCGCTTACAGTAACACACAATAAATACTGACACAAATTATATACTTTATTGAGGAGAAGAGTTATAGCATCTTTCTCCTGTCTATCAATGTAAGCAAATTAACAACAACAAATAGAGGACAACTCTTCGCCTACTAAGAGCGAACAGATTGCACTATACAAATATTTAAAACTATAAAACTAAATAATTATGTATACGGTACTATAAGTAATTTACCTCTCTATTCTTATATTACATGGGTTTATTCCAACAAATATTCCTATATAAGGGTATTCATTATGGACACTTAAATTACCCTATGCATTCTACTTTAACCTTATTTGGTCCGAATGGGGGCTTTTTGGACCTCCCCTATTTGAAGATTATAAGGCATTTCACTTCATTAATATGGCAACAATAAGTTGATTCAGCTCCATTAAGGTGTCGATATTTTTGGGCGAGCGATTGCGAGCTTATAATTTAATAGAAATTGACCTTTGGCCAAGACAATTTTCTATTGAAAAATGTACAACTTTAGTGGAAGAAATTCTTGGAAGGTGTTTTGTTAGCAAATAAGATAAATTGCTCGAAAATGGCAAATGCAAGGAAAACCCTCAATAATAATTAAACAAAATATCATAATAATCACCAAGGCGTCGGACCAGATAGTATTAAACCCATATTTCTAAAAGTGTGTTTGTGGATTCTACCGATAGTTGGCTCCATGTTTACTTACTTGTCTGGGTCAGTGATTGGAGGCGTGAAAAGGGGACCTCTCAAAATGAATTAAACTTTTTGCGCGCGTGTTTGTGATCTAATAATTGGATTAATCGAGAAACTAGTGACAAAATAGAATTATGCAAGGTTATTCAATCAGGCGAAGTAAAAGTTTGGGGTAAATCAATATAGAGAAGTTAGGAGTGGAGTGAGTGGTCTTGTGAATGCGTGGGTGGGTGGGTGGGTGTGGGTGTGTGGGTGTGTGTGTGTGGGTGTGTGTGTGTGGGCGAGTAGCAATATTGTTCTTCCCAGCGGGTTGGGGTAATAAAGTCGCTCGTAAAAACAATCGGGGACATCACCTATTTCTTATTATGGAAGTATATCTCTGCAAACGAATTTATGAATATAATCTTTCATACATCAACTACAAAACAGTATACATTATTTATTGAAAAGCAAGTTCCACCCCCCAAAAAAATCCAGATATAATTGCATATTGAAACACATACCGCGAGTTTATATAAGTAATTGTACGTAAAACCCAAGACAATATTAAAACTTTAAGTATATCAGAAGGCATTATTCGATTGCATTCTGGCTATCCTTCGACAATTTAAGTCAGCTTAGAATGGCACTTTGGAAATCGAAGGGTTGATTGATTATGGATTTTACCCTTTTCATGGAGAGTTTTTCAATGCTTAGTACTATCGTCTAATGTTAGCCAGCATAACTCTATAATGCATCATCGTATCCTAAATGGGTTGAGGGGAGGTATTTAGTTTGTTCCCTAGACCTCCATCAAGCTTAAAATTACACCCCCTGGAGTCCCTTTCAAGATAAATTTGTACATTTTTCGGTAGAAAAATTTCCCGCCGAAGGCCGGTTCCTCTTAAATTACAGGCTCGCTATCGCTCGCCAGAATAAAATCGACAGCTGAATGGCACGAAAGGTCTTAATATGGGGGGAAAGTTCTTAAAATCGCTAAACTAATGGGGCAAACGTCTTAAAATTTCAAAAGCAATGGGGCTAAACATGAGGAAGAAAGGGGTCAAGAAAAAAATCCCTCAAGTGGAGACCTCCCCTTAATGAACAGTCACACTATTATGTGTATCAATTTGATTTAAGGGTATTAAGACCTTTCGTGCCATTTAAGTGTCGTTTTTTTCTTGGCGAGCGATAGCGAGCCTGTATTTTAGAAGAAACCGGCCTTTGGCCGGAAATTTGTTCTACCGAAAAATGTACAAATTTATCTTGAGAGGGGGTCTACGGGGGGGGGGGGGGGGGGGGATTTCCGCTTGATGGAGGCGCACTTATGATTTACTGGTGAACTATTTTGATAACTTGCATGACCTACAATGATCAAGTTACTGGGAAGCACTGTAAAATGTTCACTGTTTGGTTTTATTATGAGGTGACCAAGCATTGATG
>JBAKBP010018448.1:0-46708 GCA_037953745.1 Lithodes maja | reverse complement strand
GGAAGAAGTGATTCAGTTTAGGTACGCGTTCTCCCTAGTGTCCCTCAAGTTTAAACCCTTCTTTACCGAGGGTGTATTTTGTGTTATTCCATCTATCGTTTGACGATTTAATGCAGCTTAGGAGGAAATCGTTCTAGTTAAAATTTAAAATTAAGATAGTTTGAAGCCTTTTTATTGCTACACGTCCTCCCTAAGCTGGATAAAATCTTCTAATAATATCCAGATTATAATGACTAGGACAACTCGGTATAGAAGGGGTTAATACAATTCCTAAAATGGATGACATTTCTTTACGTTAGCAAAAATACCATAGCAATTGTATTATTTACTAAGGAGGTTTATGGTGTAGGCAAATTCCATTTATACCATATCTAACAAAAAATATGAAAGTACTGTACTGTATGTGTTGATTTGAGAAAGACAATTTAAATTACTCCAGTTTCACATAAACAACATTATATATTGATTTGGTTTAGTCATGATTTTTGTTTTAAATTTTCAATCTCACTAGGCTATATATAGCATATGTAGTTACTTTTCTTTGGCCAACCTTGAGAAAACCATATCGTTATTGACAGCGAATTGTTTCATCTTGATACCATTTAAATATATTTGCTTCCCTCTTTCTCTTGTGTCTTTTTTAGTTATTTATTTACCGAGCACTCCGTACTTACATTATTATGTACTCAAGAGATGGAGTGTGAAGCATCGCCTTGTGTCGCTCCTGCTGATAAAGTCCTGGGGTAAAGTTATTTAGGGGGATATGAATAGTAGTCACCCTATATTACAAGCACACAACGTAATAGTAGTCACCGTATATTACAAGCACACAACGTAATAGTAGTCACCGTATATTACAAGCACACAACGTAATAGTAGTCACCGTATATTACAAGCACACAACGTAATAGTAGTCACCCTATATTACAAGCACACAACGTAATAGTAGTCACCCTATATTGCAAGCACACAACGTAATAGTAGTCACCGTATATTACAAGCACACAACGTAATAGTAGTCACCGTATATTACAAGCACACAACGTAATAGTAGTCACCCTATATTACAAGCACACAACGTAATAGTAGTCACCGTATATTACAAGCACACAACGTAATAGTAGTCACCCTATATTACAAGCACACAACGTAATAGTAGTCACCCTATATTACAAGCACACAACGTAATAGTAGTCACCCTATATTACAAGCACACAACGTAATAGTAGTCACCCTATATTACAAGCACACAACGTAATAGTAGTCACCCTATATTACAAGCACACAACGTAATAGTAGTCACCCTATATTACAAGCACACAACGTAATAGTAGTCACCCTATATTACAAGCACACAACGTAATAGTAGTCACCCTATATTACAAGCACACAACGTAATAGTAGTCACCCTATATTACAAGCACACAACGTAATAGTAGTCACCTTATATTACAAGCACACAACGTAATAGTAGTCACCCTATATTACAAGCACACAACGTAATAGTAGTCACCCTATATTACAAGCACACAACGTAATAGTAGTCACCGTATATTACAAGCACACAACGTAATAGTAGTCACCGTATATTACAAGCACACAACGTAATAGTAGTCACCCTATATTACAAGCACACAACGTAATAGTAGTCACCCTATATTACAAGCACACAACGTAATCAAAATGAACAAAACGGATGCAAACTAATTCAAATAAGATAACAAACTCCATCGATCCCAAATCCATTATAATAAATAGACCCATGATACACACATACACACACACACAGTTGTGCCAGTACAGTGACGTCGGTATAGAAGTTGGAACTACTAATACTATTTACGTTCCACCTTTCCACAACTGTACAGGCAATACCAGAAACGATGCACACTTGTATTTGCCTTGGATTACCCCAAAATAGAGAGGGAGAGAGAGAGCATGCAATGTGACTGTCAGTAGTTCTCCGGTAAACCATTGCACTGACTTACTTCTACATTATCCAACTCTCTCATACTGGTACCAGAAAATACATTATTACAATAACGGGAGAACCATTATTATTATTATTATTATTATTTTTTTGTATATATAAGTGTATTCATCCCATCGTAATTCTCCAATCTGCGTGAAATCCACTCGGAACAGTGTTTGTGTGTATGCCAACGTGTTCGGCATAAAGATTAATTAAGTATAACTGTATAACTAAAATAGCTCAGGTAGTTTATCAGCGAAATCTTAAGCTCCCTGTGTAATAGTTATCTGTCTTGAGCAAAGTATAATTGCCAAACGTTGACCGGAGATTGATTTTATCAGCAATGAAATCACGAGATAATAGCATGTAAGTATTTAACCAGATAACGATAAATCAAGCAAATTAGTATTTAACATAAAGAGGTATTGGCGAAAGTGTTGTACCTTGCTGAGAATGAATCGTCTTTTCCTAGTTTTAAAGAAAACCACCTAAAGATTGCACTTCAAGAATTAGTATGAACAGTCAGAGATCGCACCACAGTGTATTTTGAGCTGAATACAGTCCCCTAATGAAAGCATAAAGGGGTTAAAACATGATCAGTACTGTAACTGATCTTAGCTGTTATCCATGAAGTGTAAAATATCCTGAATAATAACCTAATACATACATTATCGTTGTACTGAAGGAATGGCAATTTCCAATTTACAATTACTTAAATATAGCCGATAATAAAATAAAGTAACATACAATAAAATGAAACCTCACAGTACGCGATGGTGTACTCATAATTACATAAGGTCAACAGATGTTAATGCTGGTCCATCCGTAGTAGAGATCGTGTAGTAAAATAGATCGGCCAACCTCACCAATATTGATGCCTCTGGTTTCAATAGCTTTTCTTTCTTTAGTTATAGATTATGCTCATTCACATAAAAACATTCGACAATAATGGAATAGGATACTTGGCTTACCATTGTGACGTTAACCACTCCGTTAGAACCGCATGGCTTGTCCTACGGTGACTCGCTAGGATCGCCAGGGCAGTGGATGTGGCTACAGTTGATGTATTATTGTGTGCTTTATTTCATATGAAAGCTCGTGTCATGGGCAGTCCAGAAAGGCTCTTTGTTTTCGCCCATGTCAAGACTTTATATATTTAATTGCAAAGTATATGTTTTATCATTAAGTAGTAATGATAGGATTTGAGAGAGAGAGAGAGAGAGTAGAACAGAGTGAGAGGAGGCGCGCAGTGTTTTTTGCCATGCTCGATGACGTCACGGCTGGCTGGCCTCTTGGGGATTGGTTGGAGGAGTTTTTTACCATGCTTGGTGACGTCATGGTTGGTTGGCCTCTTTGAGATTGGCTGGAGGACTTGTTTCCGTTTTGCTTACGCGGTGCGAGCTAGTACCAGTATATATACAGCTCTCTTGCCACTCTCTCCCTCAGATCTGGTTTCTAGAATGCATCCCTCTTATCCCTTTGATATCTGTCCCCCTGTCTGCGCCTGAGAACCTTTTCCTCTGCCTATCTCTCTCATTTTCCATATCTTTCACCACCTTTTATTAATATTATACCCCCTCTGGTTAACTCTGCATAATCAGCTTCATGCTGGCCAGTTGTATTGTGCGTTAAGGTCTTATATAACCCATGTATGTTTAGTTGTTAAGATAAGTTGATCACGAAGCATTGGTTGGCATTCACATTGTTCAGTACCGCTTCCTATAATTATTAGTGTTCTGCTGGATTAGATAATGCTAGACTAGGAGTCTGATACGATAAGGTATTGTTTCCAATGGGTGCTGGCTTTAGTTAAAAGCTGCACGACATACCTGAGAACTGGAGTTGATTGGGTAAATTCTAGTCTGTGTGCCATTGAGAGTAGAGCATTCATGAATGAGGGCTTTTTGCCTATACCATTCTGCACTGTTCTAAGCTCGGTTGTTTGTCTTTGAGGTACGCCAGGAGAACGCTTAATACTTCGGTATTTCTCAAGAGAGCTACCCTTCACTATAACGTAATACTTGACGCACAGACTTGAGATTTGCACTAGGCTATGCGGCATGCCATGCGCACCAGTATCTCGTATCATTGACTCTAGCTAGACTTTATCAGTCATAGTAGACATTAAGTATATTAAACCAATTACTCTTATTATGCATACCCGTTTATTATTACACAAGCATTTCGCAGCCTAGTTTGATGTATTGAGACACAAACGACTTAGGCTCCTTTTGTTGATAGGAATACTGCATTGTCGTGGCGATTATTATTATTGTTGTAGCGTTTAGGATATTCTTGGCTCCGACTGCATTACATATCCTGCCTTTTGTGAGCATAGCCTGCTCGAGCATTGTTCCGCTGCCTGCCTTTTTGGGTTCCATTTCAGATTCGAGCATCTTGATAGCATCTAACATTTAAAGAAGATTCCTTGTTGGTGTTGAAGGACTTTAGTGCACTTTCTTTCATGCAGGAGTGCCTGACATTTATTGATTAAAGTAACGTAAGCTGTAACTTCTCGTACCACCTTACTTTGCATACCATAACCAAGCACCTTCGGTTATAGGTAGTAATAGGCTCTTTTCACATAACATTAAGCCAAGAGTAGACGCACATTTATTGAGAGTTTGATAACTTATTATTGTATATAGAACTCTGGAGAGTATTTGTGTTCTTTGTTCACTGGGAATATACATTAGAGGTTGGATCTAGCGCTTTCCGTTGTAGCATTTATGCCATTACTAGTCCAATGTGTGGAGGTGTGGTGGAGTGGTCATGCCACTGGATTGGTAATCCAATGGACCCGGGTTCAAATCCCGATATGTCAATGGGAAGATATTATTGGGATTGAATTTGTGCTGTACCTAGTATCAGTGCATTACCACAAAGCCCACCGAAATGCCAAAAAAATACCCTCATTGTTCCCTGATTAAATAACACTGTATGAATATTCCCATATTCAAAATATGTTACAGGGGGACAATGCCTAGTGAGTTCACTGCTCAATAGGTGGCGTTCTGAGAGTGAGGGTCTGAGTCTGGAGGGTGAGACGGTGAAGCACTTGAGCGAAGCAACCAGCAGCTTCAGAGATGGAGCTGCTTCGAGCCATGATGGATGCTTCACATGTCTCACTCCCCAGACTGGAACAAGACCTCACGGGCTTCACCGTGTTGAACGGTCGAATGTACAGGCTCTCAGCCTATGCCCGAGAGGGAGTAGTTGGAATATAGAAAAAAAAAAAAAAAAAAAAAACAAAAAAAAAAATGAATAAGAGCCCTGATATATTTAAACCTCAGTCGTAACAAATGGTGACCTTACCTAGGATTTGGTGAACCTACATTTATTAGCAGGGAACATTTGTTGTTTTGGGGAATATTTTGCGGGGATCAGCAAGAATAATTTGTTTTTGCAACATAGTCCTTGAGTATTTCCGAGAATTGTTGTGTGTATATTGAGGTATAAGAGTTTGGGGTGCTTCTTTTCTGAATATTGAGGTGATTTTTTTTTGGTGAGCATCATGTCTTATATCGGATCAGAGGAGAATGGAGACACAGTACGCAATGTCGAAACTGAGGAACAGCAGCATGATGAAATGGTTAATCAGGTGAACTGTGAGGAGGATGCTAGGATATTTTTGCAATGGCCTGTTATTGCCGAGCGGTTGGAGGGTATGGATCGGTACGGTCTTCAATGCCTGGCCACAGCTATCGGTCATGCGGGTACTAGCAGCATGACCAGGGATAACTTGATAACGTGTGTACTGGGCAGGGTGACTGGTGAGCAAGATGGGTTGAGTGCTCAGAGCCCTTCGGCCATGCTTCCCCTACACTCGACTCCCAGCCATCCCAGTGGTTTGCCGACCCCGAGTACGCTTCCACAGTTGGGTGGTGACTGGCAGGGTGGGTTGCCCCTGGGGGGACCACCGGTAATTTCAAACATTGTAGCACCTTCACCTCCTCAAGGGTTAACTCCAGAATTATTGTTTCAGCTCGAATTAGCTAAGATTCAACAGCAACAAAGGGCATGTTAACTTCAGCAGCAACAAAGGGCATGTGAGCTCCAGCAGCAACAAAGGGCATGTGAGCTTCAGCAGCAAATAGAGTTAGCCAAGATAGAAGAGAGAGCCAAGATAGAAGAGAGAAAAAGTCACCAGCACATAGAGCTAGCAAAAATCCAAGCTGATTTAGAGTCGACTAGGAACTGTGCCGACATGGACGTAGAGAAGTCGCGAGTAGAGACAACGGGACAGCGACTTGGGGCTGGTAACCGTGTTCATGATCAATCTCTCTCGCACTTATTGAAACTGGTTCCGGTGTTTGATGAGAGTGGTGTAACAGAATTTTTCGCACGCTTTGAGAAGAAGTGCCAGGAACACCAGTGGCCAGAGAATAAATGGGCAGCACTTGTATCCTCTAGAATAATAGGCAAGGGTCTTAAAGCCTACGATGCATTACCTTTGGAGTCTCAAGGAGGCTGTCCTGAGGGCTTACGAACTGCAACCAGAAACGTACCGTTTGAAGTTCCGGGGTGTAACCAAGGGAAGAGATAGCACCTTTTTGGAACACGCCCGGGACTTGTCCGATGCTATGGGGAACTGGCTCCGATCTGAGAAGGTAACAACATTTGATGGAATTAAGCAGTTAATGATGTTGGAGCAGTTCTTTAAGAGCACGGGCGGTGATCTAACTTTGAACTTAAAGGAGAAAAACTCAAGAACTCTAGTCGAAGCAGCAGAAATGGCTGATCGACGGCTGTCGTTGATTCGGGGTTGCGGGTCCTCACAGAAGTACGATACAAGTGCTAAGGACCGTTATCCTCCCCCTCCCCGTAGCAATGACACATTTAAACAAAAGAGCAATGAAACTAAAACTGAATCCAAACCTGACACCACGCCGTATAAGAAAAGTCAGGGGCCTTTTACATCACAGTATAAGCCGAGACCGAAATTTATGTGTTTTAAGTGCCACAAGGAGGGTCATAAAGCAAATGAGTGCCCTAGTCGACCTCCTCCGGCAGCCGTGTCTTTTGCTCACGGCATTGGAGTGTTCAAGAGGACATTGGAGTTTGTTAGAGGCAATTCTTCCGAGGTAAATACACTGCCAGTGCCGAAGGATCCGGAAGGCATCCCTGTCCGTGATGCCTTTAGTGACCAAAGGGGACTCGGTTGTGTGGAGTGGGGGGGTAGAAGACATGAGGTGAGAATTTTGCGTGACACTGGGGCATCGCAAACACTGTTGAGAAATTTAACTGGTTAACCTGTAAATACGGCGCGGGTGGTTGTGGTTCAGAGAGTTAATGCAACAAGGTCATACCCGCTTGTAAGAATGAAGATGGAAGTTGATGGTGTGACTCGTGACCTGGCTGTAGGAATTGTGGAGAAGTTACCTGTTGGGGGCGTCGACCTCCTTCTCGGCAACGACTTTGCGGGGCCTACTTCTGAGGCTCCACCCTTGGTCGTTGCCGAGAAGCCGGCCGACGTGAGTAGGGAAGAGCAGGAGTGGGTTGAGAAGTGTCAGGTGCAACCTATGGCGTGTGTTGTCACCCGATCTCTTGCATCCAGGGAGTCACATTCTGGTCAACAGTCTTTAGACAAGCGGAGGAAAGGTACCGAGAAGGGGTTGAAAGTTGATGCGGTTGAGAGTTTAGTATCAACGGACATTCTCGGGGACTCATTATTAGGACCGATTTTCGAGTCTGGAGAAGACCCTTTAACTGTTACTAAGAAGGCAGAGGATGGACGAAGAGACAGCAACGATACACAGAGAGAGAGCAACGGGAGGCTAAATTCAATGTAGGAGGGGGGCATGAGTTGTTTCGCAAACACTTAGATAAGCTTGCTCCTTCGGACATTCGTAAATTGCAATTAGAAGACCCGGAGGTTCTTGAATGTGGTACCGGTGCTGTCGAGTTGGAGGGGACAGTGTTGCACAGTCGGGAGATGTAGCAACAAGGTACCACTGACGCGTACCCTGTGAGAAATGGGTGAGCGAAGACGGTGGTCCGAAACTTGCTAGTGTATTTTTCCCGTATGGTTACCTGCAGGGGATTCAGTCAGAGCCAAGGATCCAACTTCACTTCTAACCTCTTTGTTCAAGCAGTGCAGCAGCATGGGGATTGTTACAGGTTGTGTCATCTGCGTATCATCCGGAGAGCCAGGGTGTGTTAGAGCGATGGCACTCAGCCATAAAATCTGTGCTTCGTTGTTGTTGCTTTGAGAGTGGGAAAGGTTGGGATCTGGCCTTCCATATGTTTTATTTGCTGCACGGGAGGTACCTGGGGAAGTTTGGGATTCAACCCTAATGAGCTCGTCTTGGACACCGTGTCAGAGGGCCTCTCCATATGGTTGAAGAAATTGGGAGGGCGCAGAAAAACCTTGTTCTATGCTCAAGTATGTCCTCGACAGTCGAGAACGGATGTTGCGCAGTCTGCAGTTGGCTGGCCATAATTGACTAGCTCTCAGGCCCTCATGAAGGACAGGTACGACCTCAAGGTTAAACTCAGGGAGTTTCACGTGGGTCAGGAGGTGTTGATTCTACTGCCCCTTGTAGGTCATCCCTTATCCGCGAAGTACACTGGTCCTTAGAGGGTGGTTGAGAGGCTATCGGACCTGGATTTCTTGGTGGCCGCTCCAGACAGATGTAAGCGCAATCAGTTATGTCACGTTAATCTCATGAAGGAGTATGTGAGGCACCCCCCTGAGCCTCTCACTGTGCCTGTGATGACGTTTAGCAGTCAAGGTGGAGAAGGAGAACGGGACAGTCAAGCTCAGGTGGAGGATAACTGGAAGGATAAGAAAGTCAAATGGGCGCCTGAGTGTGAGAAGGCGTTTAGAGTAGTAAAACACCTGTTGTGCACTTGGCCGATCCTCAGGGCCCCTGACTTTAGCCTACCTTTCCAACTAGCAACGGATGCTAGTGGTGTGGGGGCTGGTGCCGTCCTTATGACAAAGGACGATGATGGGCTGGAACATCCTGTTAGTTTCTGCTCGGAGAAGTTCAATTCAGCCCAGGGAAGCTGCTCTGTTGTCGAGAGGGAGCTGCTGGCAGTTGTGCTTGCACTGAGGCATTTCGAGGTCTATGTTCCAGCCTATGGTCCGGTTGTTGTAGTTTACACAGATCATCACCCTTTCAAGTTCTTGGACCAGTTTCACAATCGGAATATGAGGCTGACCGGGTGGTCGCTGGTGTTACGGGAGTATAGCCTGGACATACGCCATATTGCCGGTTGTGACAACGTGGTTGCAGATTGTCTTTCAAGGGTAGATGATCCTGGGTAGATTGACACACGGGTAGCCTCCTGCTTTAGTTTGAATAGTATTTTGCGCTTGGTGCTTGTTGGCTCGCGGTTGTAGCCCAGCGTATTGGGTCGTAAAGCAGGAGTTGAGCGTTTGGTGTAGAAAAAAAAATAAAAAAATAACAAATAGGCTTGCCTCTATAGTGCAGCCGAAATAAACAAATTAAAAACATGAAAATCAAATATAAACTCTTTCTTTGATAGTTGAATATTTTCAGTATGTTATAGCAGTAATTCTGAGTTGCACTCCTCTCAGAATGCTGGGCTAGAGAAGCTCTCTCTTGAGGAGCATAACTACATATGATTTAACCTATTGTGTTGGGAGGGTTATAATTTTGTAAAATGTTTTATTGGGAACTGTGCCAGATATTTTACTACCGCTGGGTCATGGGAAGTAGAGTTATAGCATGGGTTCTAACCATCAGATTTTTTTTGAGCTTTGGGCCTCTGAGAAAAAATCTTGGGGGGGGGGGGTGACGTTAAACCACTACGTTAGAACCACATGGCTTGTCCTACAGTGACTCGCTAGGATCGTCAGGGCAGTGGATGTGGCTACAGTTGATGTATTATTGTGTGCTTTATTTCATATGAAAGCTCGTGTCATGGGCAGTCCAGAAAGGCTCTTTGTTTTCGCCCATGTCAAGGTTTTATATATTTAATTGCAAAGTATATGTTTTATCATTAAGTAGTAATGATAGGATTTGAGAGAGAGAGAGAGAGAGAGAGAGAGTAGAACAGAGTGAGAGGAGGCGCGCAGTGTATTTTGCCATGCTCGATGACGTCACGGCTGGCTGGCCTCTTGGGGATTGGTTGGAGGAGTTTTTTACCATGCTTGGTGACGTCATGGTTGGTTGGCCTCTTTGAGATTGGCTGGAGGACTTGTTACCGTTTTGCTTACGCGGTGCGAGCTAGTCCCAGTATATATACAGCTCTCTTGCCACTCTCTCCCTCAGATCTGGTTTCTAGAACGCATCCCTCTTATCCCTTTGATATCTGTCCCCCTGTCTGCACCTGAGAACCTTTTCCTCTGCCTATCTCTCTCATTTTCCATATCTTTCACCACCTTTTATTAATATTATACCCCCTCTGGTTAACTCTGCATAATCAGCTTCATGCTGGCCAGTCGTATTTTGCGTTAAGGTCTTATATAACCCATGTATGTTTAGTTGTTAAGATAAGTTGATCACGAAGCATTGGTTGGCATTCACATTGTTCAGTACCGCTTCCTATAATTATTAGTGTTCTGCTGGATTAGATAATGCTAGACTAGGAGTCTGATACGATAAGGTATTGTTTCCAATGGGTGCTGGCTTTAGTTAAAAGCTGCACAACATACCTGAGAACTGGAGTTGATTGGGTAAATTCTAGTTTGTGTGCCATTGAGAGTAGAGCATGCACGAATGAGGGCTTTTTGCCTATACCATTCTGCACTGTTCTAAGCTCGGTTGTTTGTCTTTGAGGTACGCCAGGAAAACGCTTAATACTTCGGTATTAAGGTTTCTCAAGAGAGCTACCCTTCACTATAACGTAATACTTGACGCACAGACTTGAGATTTGCACTAGGCTATGCGGCATGCCATGCGCACCAGTATCTCGTATCATTGACTCTAGCTAGACTTTATCAGTCATAGTAGACATTAAGTATATTAAACCAATTACTCTTATTATGCATACCCGTTTATGATTACACAAGCATTTCACAGCCTAGTTTGATGTATTGAGACACAAACGACTTAGGCTCTTTTTGTTGATAGGAATACTGCATTGTCGTGGCGATTATTATTATTGTTGTAGCGTTTAGGATATTCTTAGCTCCGACTGCATTACATATCCTGCCTTTTGTGAGCATAGCCTGCTCGAGCATTGTTCCGCTGCCTGCCTTTTTGGGTTCCATTTCAGATTCGAGCATCTTGATAGCATCTAACATTTAAAGAAGATTCCTTGTTGGTGTTGAAGGACTTTAGTGCACTTTCTTTCATGCAGGAGTGCCTGACATTTATTGATTAAAGTAACGTAAGCTGTAACTTCTCGTACCACCTTACTTTGCATACCATAACCAAGCACCTTCGGTTATAGGTAGTAATAGGCTCTTTTCACATAACATTAAGCCAAGAGTAGACGCACATTTATTGAGAGTTTGATAACCTATTATTGTATATAGAACTCTGGAGAGTATTTGTGTTCTTTGTTCACTGGGAATATACATTAGAGGTTGGATCTAGCGCTTTCCGTTGTAGCATTTATGCCATTACTAGTCCAATGAATAAGAGCCCTGATATATTTAAACCTCAGTCGTAACACTATTTAGTGATATGCTGCATTATTTGTAATTACATATAACCATATTAACTGATAATAACGACTCCATAACTGTGTGCAAAGAACAAAAATAACTACAAGATCTCTAAACTGTATTGACGCAAGCAGTATATGGATTTAGTCACTCACCCCTTGACTTTCTAAGATTCTTTTACGCATCCGAGCTTAATAATTTCTAATTCTTAGCATTTAACTTCTCTGTGTACTGTTGATCATTTCACTATATGAGTCAATTCTGGTTTGGTATTAGTGACGGAGAGGTTATATTGATTTGGTAATTTACACCTTGGGTGTAAAAAATTCTATATATTTATAGCTTATTCCAATTACATACCAATAATAATAATACTAAAAAGTCAACAATAATCCACTATAATATTTATGCTCAAACCCTATCCCCCAGTGACAAACAGCTGCAAAACATTTGCTTGACGTTCACCTTTACCCTGGAGGTTTGCAGGTTTCACTGTTCCTCCGACCTGCCAATATCCCAGACTAAAGCGCCCGACAATCTTTCTTCTCGGCCAGGCAGCACATTCCCCAAGATTACTAAGAATTCTGCACTTTGATTATGTTTTTGTTTGTGTTGCTGTTTCTCTACGGGTCCATCAAAGGTAGACTATGGATATTATCAATATGATTGTACTTTGTACTTTGGGGAATACGGTGCTGAAAATTGGTCTATTGATGTGCCGCACCGAAACTTCTGTGACACATGATAGCTAAAGCTGCATACATAACCATGAGAGAATCGCCTACTCTTAATTATTTCTGTGTCGCTCTTGCATTTGTTTAGTATCATCAAAAACAAGTTGTAGATAAGATTTTTTTTTTCCTAAAATTGTATACATTAAACTAACAATTAGAACCCTATTTAAGTCAACTTAAATGGAAAGCTAGAATTAAGAGAGGGAGGAAATCCAATAATATCTTGAGCAATGTCCAACAACTGCCAGTCGTCTTGGTAATGTGTGTTACCCGTGTGTTAGTCTGTCTCCCTCTCCCTTGTCAGCTGTCAGTCGTCTTGGCTTCACAAGTTTGCCCGTTAGCTTGCCACCAGGTATATTCGTCTACATTAAAAATGTATTATACCCACTACAAAGGCATTTAGGTTATAATAATTTGCATTGAGATAAAGTTGAATTGATTAATGGTGTAGCCTACGTAAGGTAAAGTTAATTGAGGCGGGTTAATGTTAAGACTACGAAAATTTGTATTACAGGAGGTTTTGGCTACATTAGGTTAATTAAGTAATGTATAGGTAATTAAGTAAGTAGACTTTTTCTGTTGCGCTAGACATATTAAAGGCCTTCAATAGAGTATGGCACAAATCTTTAATTTCTAAACTACCCTCCTTCGGTTTCTTTCCCTCCATCTGTGCCTTTGTCTCCAATTTCCTTTCCGGCCGTTCCATAGCTGCGGTATTGGACGGCCATCTCTCACTTCCTCACCCTATCAACTCCGGTGTTCCTCAGGTCTCTGTCCTATTTCCCATTCTCTTTCTAATCTTCATAAATGATCTTCTCAACTGTACCTCCAGTCCCCTCCATTCATACGCAGACGACTCAACCTTCCACTACTCTATTAGTTTTCCAGAATGGCTGAGCCAGCAATCCCCCACAAACAAACATAATGAAGCCATACAACACTTATCTTCTGATCTAACTACTATTTCCAATTGGGGCAGAGAAAACCTTGTTGCCTGTAATGCTTCCAAAACAATTCAAAAATCAATCCTTCATCTTCTCTCAATATTCTCGGTGTCTCTTTTTCTTCTGCTCTCTATTTGAAAGGCTATATTACCAGTCTTGCTAAGGCTCTCCCAGAATCTGGGTGTGCTCAACCACCTAAAGTTTTTTGTTTCACCGCTGCACAGCTTTTTGCTATGTACAGGGGCACAGTGCGTCTTTGTATTGAGTATTGTTCACATGTCTGGGGAGGATCCTCTCACACCGCACTCCTAGACAAAGTAGAAAGGCAAGCCTTTCGTATCATTAACTTCCATCCACTCACCAGCTCTCTACAATCTCTCTCTCTTCGCCGCATGTTGCATCTCTCTCACTATTCTATCGCTACTACAATAATCAGTGTTCCTTAGAAGTGTCACAGTGTCTACCAGCTTTTCTATGTAGGGTACATAGTACCCATCTTGCAACACAATCCCACCCCTACTCTCCAACCCAAGAGTGAAACATTATTCGGTCTTTCTTCTATTTAATAGCTGAGTTCTGGAACTCTATCCCAGAATCAGTCTTTCCCTCTTCCTATGACTTAAACTGCTGCAAACTCCGTGTCTCCAGTCATTTTGGCTCGAACGTCCCTTGATTTTAGTCCTGTCACTCTTTCAACTCTGGGGGAGGCACTCGCTACAGGCAGTTGTGCCTTTTGTCTCCTTCACTCACATAGAAAATAAACAACACAAACAAAAACATAAATTAGGAATAGATTAGGCTTTATTGTAATAGATCAACATTGAGCTAATTCTAGAAAAGGAAAAGTTAAAAATATTTTATTTTTGGGTATGTTAACCCCTTCTGTACCGGCGAAGTCCTTATATTTTTGCTCTAGCTATATTTAGAGGATCTTGTGTAGTTTAAGAAATATAGGTGGTAAAGAAAAGGGTAAAGTGAGATAGTTCGAAGCCCCATAAATGCTGTAGGCCATGTTGAAGTCGAACAAATAAAATCGTCATCTAGTAGTTAGAATAAAGTTAAAAGGAATGTACCGGTGCTGAAAGGGTTAAGGTTAATAATAATAGCATGTTAAAATAGTCTAGGCCTAAAATAGAATAACTTTGGCTAGAGTACCTTCGACTAGGTTAGATGTGGCCGAACCGAGCCTGAAAGTAGACGAAAAAAGTGCTAACAAAGAATATTGTAGACATTCTCTCACCAGTTTGCCAGTTTCCCCGGAATGTTAGTCATATATTGCTTCAGACACACACAGTAGTTTTCCTCGTATTGCAATTAAATGCGAACATTTCACAAGCAGATATTTTCTGAGTATGCTGATAGGACAAGTTTTTGAGCTGCAAGACAAGAACTACAGTATCATAGTGGAATAACATTCGAGTGATGTTATTGTTACCTCTTCTTTGACAATTATATTTCATAATAAATACAAATCTGTATCATGTATTTCATACATAATGTGTAAAATGTGACCTATCGTATTTCCATAAAACATATTTGCTGCCTGGATGTAAGGACCTTTGCAGTAAATTACCTCAGTCAATGGCATACTTAGGACACATAAACAGTGTGGGTATTTTTGTCTCTGACAACTACAATTTGCTTGGTGTATTGCACCGTGGTGGAGAGAGAGAGAGAGAGAGAGAGAGAGAGAGAGAGAGAGAGAGAGAGAGTGAGTTATATGGATACCCAGACTGCACAAACCTTGTGGTCCCTACTAGGCAGTCCGGACTTAATTATAACATGGGATTTGTTACAAAGTTGAGGGTAAACACAATGCATAAGGCTCTCCCTCAACCCACCACTGCTCACCTTGGGTCGGCATGAAATTCGTTGGGGAAACTAAGCCCCAAGTGGAATGAGAAAACTTCGAATCGGATATTTATAGTAAAGAATGAAGCTGAGATATATTGCATGCTACTGATACTTACCTTACTTTTTTCTTTTCTATTTATGTTTTACCTATATTACTCTAACTTCCTCGAAATGGACGTCTAGAGAATGGTAGAATGGGAGAGTTGTGTCCTCTGTAAATTGGTATGCATGAATTGACAATTTACTTATGTCATGCATATAAAGCAGAACACTATTGCTATTCTAAATGTGTTTAATATATACAGGTATATATATATATAAATATATATTGTGACGTCTACCAGCGTTGGCAGAATCGCCTCTCATTAGCCACTAGGGCTCGCCAGGGCAGTGAAATGGGCTACAGTTGTCAGAGAATCTTGTTCTTTCTTTCTTAACCCTTAACTGTCGGCGCGCAACATAAGTCGAGTTAAATAAAGCTGGACTATGTGGCGGCGCTCGACATAGGTCGTGTGGCAATTTCAGCACGTAATGTTGCCGAGAGAGAGAGAAAAGTGGTGGCAGGAGAGTAGCGAGCGTATGACTGCTCCCGACCACCGCGGCGAACCTACTGACACGAATCCCACCTCCTCCCTCCCTCTCTCACTCGCTATATACGGAATTGTATGGGGAAAGTGCCTAATTACATGCTTTTTGCACTCGCGTTGCACGGTTGTTGCAAGAAAACTAGCCATCATAAAAGGATCGTTATGGTGTCATTCGAAAGCTCTGGTTATGCCCTTTCAGGGATAGATACTTGTTTTACGTTCTGGGTCTTATTTAGGCATGAAAATGATCACGTAAACAGCCCTATTTTGGCTAAAAACATCCCGCTGGGCGGTACATATAAATAAACCGCCTAGGCCGCTAATAAGGTGTTAATAACCGCATTGTCACAGACAGTCCAGTGGTGGCCTTTTCTTTCGTCTGTGACAACGGGAAGTATTTTATATCATTAATAGAATATAAGATGCATTGTAGTGTGAAGTTAAGGAGAGAGAGAGAGCGGTCAGTGAGGGGGTAGTGAGTGTTGCCTCCCTCGCTTGGAGGAGTTTTCCCTCCCTCGCGCGGGCTTTCCCACGCCCTTGATTGGCTGGTGGATCCTGACGCGGCCCAAGGATGCTAGGCATTTCATGATGTAGTGGTCTGTGATTGGGTGCCGCTGCCTTTGTTGGTGCTAGGGGGGGCTCCTTCCCGCGTGTCTCCGGGACAGGCTTGGCGTGCATGCTTCTAACATCCCTTTGCATACTCTCTCCCGATCACCCCCTTTACCACTGTCTCTCTCTCTGACCTTCTTCTTTTCCATTGCTCCTCACCTTTATTCAATTACTTATCCCCTTGGGTTCTGCATGCGGTTTCCATAGCCGGCCCATTGTATTGCATGCACCGTCCTATGAGATATTTACATGTACTTAGAATAGGTTTGAGGGTTCTTAGTTAGTAGAGGTTAAGAACTCTGTGTGTGTCTCCATTATTGATTTAGTGTTTCTGCTCTTTGATTTAATGCTAGACTGGGATAAGGTAACTGTAGTCGTTGTCCACGATGTGTGTATGGTTTGCTTATACCTACACGACTTCGACCGGTCCTGTGGTAGCCTGTGTTGTCTTTTCGCTTGCGTTCTTTACGAGTGCAGCATTGTGTTGACTGAGGGTTTTAGCCTGTTCCAATTCCACACTTTGCTGCCTCTTTGCTTATCTTTTGAGGGTCGCCAGGATAGAACCAGATACTTGTGATCTTGATCCATCAAGAGAGCACCCCAGTCAATTAACGTAACTTAAAGGATGCAGTCTTAAGGATATCGCTAGGCTACGAGCCTGTCTTGCTCAACCACAGTTCCTTACCTAGAGTATTCCAGCTAGACATTATTAATTGAGTAGACACTTGTTAGTATTTAATATAAGTTCTTTGATATGTACGCATTATTATTCACAGCATTTATTAGTCTAGGTTGTTGTTGAGTTGCACAACCATAGTAGACTGTTTCGTTGATGAGGAAGTACTTCTTTTAGTGTCGAGCATTACTACCGTTGCGCATTTATAGTATTCTCGTGTCAGTTAACATTATATGTCCTATCTTTTAGTGTATTCAGTTTACACGTGTTGTGTCCTGCCTCCTGCCTTTATATAGTTCAAGATTAGATACGAGCATCTTATGAGCATCAGACTTTCCTCAGAAGTTTCCAGGTCTATGCTGTAGGACTATACTTCACTTTCTTTCAGATAGGAGTGAAGAGTTTATTGTTGTTTAGAGTAACTATATTGAAGCATCTTTTTATTGTATTAAATCTTGCAGTGATTTAATTGATCTTTCCATAGATTCCCTTTTATGCATTTTAACGTAACTTGCATCTTGTTTGTTATCAGGCTATACCAGTGCAGTTTAGCCTGAAGTAGAGTACATTTATGCCCAGTTAAGGATACCCCATTATCGCAGATTAACTCTAGAGGGTATAGGTGTTTTTGTTCGCCGGCATATAAGTTCGAGGGTTTGGATCTAGCGTACCGTTGTTGCATAGTGCCCTATTACTAGTCCAATCATTAAGTGCCCTTGTTTTATTCGTAGCCCCGGTCGTAACAAATGGCGACCTTGGCAGGATATCTAAGAAAGAATTGTAGGGTTGTTGGACATTTGTTTTATGAGGAATATTTTGGACACATGGATTTTTTTTTTGGCAACGTGGTATAGCACTTGAGTTGTCTTCGAGCATTATTTTGAGTGAATAGTGCTACATGAGAGTTTAGGTACTCCTTTTTTTTATAAACATTGAGAATTTTCGGTGGACACTATGTCGAACGACGGATCAATGCACAGTGAGGACACAGTACGGGAAGCAGACTCTGAGGTGCAGCAGCGGGGTTTGTTAGAAGGCATCAGAGTAATAACTAGTGAGGAGGATGCAAGGGAGTTTCTGGAGATGTCTATTACTGTTGACTGGGTGTCGGGGATTGATCGGTATGGTCTCCAGTGTTTGGCCACGGTCATGGGGCATGTGGGCACTAGCAGCATGACGAGAGGTGACCTGGTGGCGTGAGTGCTCGGCGGGGTGCGTGGGGCTTCGGGTGGAGCGGGAGCTGGGGCACCTTCGGCCCAGCCCCCATTCCAGTCGACTCCTGCAATGGCGCCCCCTCGGGCTCCGGAGCCGGGTACGTTCCCGCAGGCCGATAGTCACTGGCAGCGTGGTTTGTCACTGGGTGGGTCTCCAATTGTTGCATCTCCTCCTCCTCAAGGTTTAACTGCAGATATGCTCTTCCAGCTTGAGATGGCTAAAATGCAGGCTGAGCAACGAAAGCATGAATCTGAGCAGCAGCAGCAGCTTGAGATGGCTAAGCAGCAGATTGAGATGGCTAAGATTCAGCAGCAGCAGCGGGAAGCTGAGCTTCAGGTTGAAGCTACGAAGTACTGTGCAGACAGAGGTCTTGAGACATCTCGGGTGGAGTCGACAGGGCAGCGTCTCGGTTCTGGGAATCGAGGTCTTGATCAGTCTTTATCGCACCTTCTTAAGTTAGTCCCTGCATTTGACGAGTCGGGTGTCACCAAGTTTTTCCTGCGTTTTGAGAAGAAGTGCCGGGAGCACCAATGGCCTGAGGTTAAGTGGGCAGCCCTTGTTTCCTCTAGGTTGGTTGGCAAAGGACTCAAGGCATATGATGCGTTGCCTTTGGAGTCTTGCATCGATTATGAGGTACTGAAGGAAGCTGTTCTGCGGGCATACGAGTTACAACCAGAGACATATAGGTTGAAGTTCCGGGGTGTTACGAAGGGTCGTGAGTGCACTTTTCTAGAACATACCCGGGAACTGTCTGATGCATTGAGAAATTGGATGTGGTCAGAGAAGGTGACGACGTTCGAGGAGATTGAGCAGTTATTACTTCTAGAGCAATTTTTCAAGTGCACAGGTGGCGACCTGACTTTGAACCTCAAAGAGAAAAAGCCTAAAACTCTAGAAAAGGCAGCTGAGTTGGCTGACCTGAGAATGTCACTGATTCGTGGGTGTGGGTCTGCACAACGGACTGATGCAGTTAACCTAACAAGTGCGCATGGGGGTAATTGAAAACGTCCCCCTGTGCTGACGTATTTGAGGTGTTTCCGTCACTAAAATATTCATTGTACCATTAATAGCATTAATAATTATCCATATGCGCCTATTATGGGTTGATTATAAAGGTATTAACCTGAAACAACAATAAAACGAGTGAAAACAGCGTTTGGATGGTCAAAATCGGAGATATAGCCCGCGAGTTGTATAATGTATGGGTGAGGCAAACTGCTTTCCCGCCAATTTCCCCCAAGGCCACTGAGACACAGTCAATCGATACTCTCTCTCTCTCTCTTGCACTCGCTTGCCATCAGTGATGACAACACCCTGCTTGCAACTCGCTAATGTTAGCACGAAAATATACCTCAGAATAAGGGAATAATAGGGAAAATAGGTGATAACTGAAGGAGAGGAGGAAAGTGGGGAAGGAGGGGAGGTAGAGGACTGAGATTTTGCATGGCCCAGGGGCCAAAAAAATATAAAAAAATAAAAAAATAATTTTTTTTTTTTTTTTCGATGTCAAAAGTTGATTTTTTATTTTACTTACTCTCAAGAGTCTTCCCGCAGTCCGCCGGGGGAACTCTTAAGAGTCTCCCCGCAGCTCCCGGGTTAACAAGGGGCACAACACTCCACCCCCCCGAGACAGTGATGCACAATTTAATAACGAGAGTAAGAGCAATGATACCAATTTTGATCACAAACCTAAAACCGTCCCGTTTAAGAAAGGTCAGGGCCCTTCCCCACCTCAGGGGAAGTCCAGGGGTGAAGTAGAGTGTTTTAAGTGTCATAACAAGGGGCATTTCGCACGTTCCTGCCCTAGTAACCAACCTACTGCAGTCGTGTCTTTGGCTAGCAACATTGGGGTGTCTCTGAGGTCTTCTGCATTTACCCGGGGTGATATGTCAGATGCAGGGGCACAGCCAGTGAAGAGGTGTCCGGAAGGCTCGAAACCAGTCCGCGATGCTTTTTGCGACCATAGTGGGCGTGGCTGCGTGAGTTGGGCTGGTTGCAAGCATGGGTTGGAGTTGTTGTGTGATACAGGTGCATCCCAGACTCTGATGAAAAACTTTACAGGCAAATCTATAAATGCGGCACGGGTGGTTGTGGTGCAGGGTATTAATGCTACAAGGTCATACCCGTTGGTTCGAGGAGAGCTGGAGGTTGAAGGTGTAACACGAGAGTTGGATGTTGGAATCGTGGAGAAACTGCCAGTAGAGGGCGTCGACCTTCTTCTCGGCAACGACTTTGCGGTACCTGTTTCTGAGGTTCCACCCTTAGTCGTTGCCGAGAGGACGGCCGACGTGAGTAGGGAGGGGCAGGAGTTGGTCGAGAGGTGTCAATCACAGCAGAGGGCGTGTGTTGTCACCCGATCTCATGCATCTAAGGTGTCACAGCCTATTCCTCAGTCTCTAGACCAGCGGAGGAACGGTCGGAAGGAGAAAGCTAAAGTTGGGAGTTTTGTGAGTTTTGCTCCAGCGGCTCTTCTTAGCGACTTAGTACTTGACCCAGAGGTGAGCTCCGGAGTGGCCCCAGAACCTGTCACCCCTAGTGACATGGTTGGGCGTGATGGCACCCCACGACAGAGTAGTTCCCAGGTGGAGGAGAGTTGTGGGAACGGGGCTATTGAACACGAGGACGGGGAAACATGTCATGTGAACCTGTTGGAGGAATTTGTGAGGCAACCACCTGAGCAGCCTACTGTCCCTGCGTTGGTCTGCAGCGGCCAAGGTGGAGAAGGAGAGGGGCGCAGTAGGGCACAGGTGGAGGAGAGTTGGGATTGTCATGTCTCGGCGGAGCAGTGGGCGGGGGACACGAGTCTGGTGGCTGTGGAAGCGCTAGAGCACCTGCCTGAGCAGCAGTGTGCAGCGCTCCAGCACCAGCTCGGTTCATACCCCACTGGTCGAGCTGAGCACTCAAGCCTCACAACTCAGGCGGTGCACGAGGTTCCGCTGGCAGGTCACTTGAGTGTTAGTCGACCGTTGACCTCGTTGTTTCGGTGGTTAAAGGTGGGCGACGAGGTTTTGGCATGGTTGTCAGGCCAGGGTCGACCCATGGCTGCCAAGGGTGGTGGTCAGAACGAGGACATTGAGCAGATTGGTGAGGTGGGCTGTGGAGTGGATGTGCCCGGTCGTCGCATAGCCTCCCAATGCTGCTCTAGTTGAATGCAACAGCCCTACCATAGACCGACTGTATTTGGCCATGTCGCTGAAGGCGGTGATGCTGCGCAGGCAGATGTAGTCATAAGGAATGCGGGGGTGTGCATGTACGGTATCGGCGGGGAAGCCTTAGCAATTATGAACTGTGGGAGTGACTGCACAGGTGGTACTGATTGTCCCTCTCATGACCTGGCGGTTCTAGGGACGAAGGTGGAGAAGGAGGGAGACTATAGTTTAGAAGCTGCGGTCTCGGCTGGGTTGTGGGAGGGCACTAGGCATGTTGTTCTTCGAGATAAGTTGCAACCTCTTGTTTCTGAGTGCCAAGAGAAGTTGTTTACTTGGCTGTGGCAGTACATCCGCATGTTTGTTGCTTCTCCAGGCCTGATGTATGGGGTAGAATCCGACATGGAGGCTGGAAACAGTGCAAGGCTCAAGTTAATTCTCTACCGTATAAATCCTGCTCGACAGCCTGTTGTGAAAACAGAGCTAGACGACAAGTGGAAAAAGGGTCTGAGGGATAAAGGATATCGTGAGTGGTCGTTGCCAGTGAGTTTGCAACCTGAGTTGAGTGGCAAGATCCGTGTGTATGGTGATTGCAAGAGTGTGGAAGCATTATCCCTGACAGACGCCTATCCATTACCCAGAGTTGACGACACCATAGACCGCATCGGGGCTGCCTTGCTCGTCACGAAGGTAGAACTAGTGAAAGGTTATAGGCAGGCCCCGTTGCCGGAAAGAGCGAAGAGAAGTGCCAGTCTTGTGATGAACTGGGCAGTTTATCAGTGTCAGGTGTTGTTTTGCTGCCGGAACACAAGTTGGATGTGTGGCATGTTAAGGGCACTGATAATGTTTTGGCTGATTGTTTGTCACGGGAGGGTTTGTTTGCAGGAGAACCCTCGCCGTTCAGTCAGTGTGTGTTGAGAGTGGAGAAAAAACTAGGCTTGCCCCTGTAGAGCAGCCGTAAAAAAACAACAACATTAAAATTAATCAAAAAAATCACATAAAAACTCTTTCTTTTTTATAGTTAATTGTAAGTTGCCAATGTTATAGCTAAAGTCCTAAGTTGAACCTGTCTTTCACTTAGTAGGCTGGGCTCTGTGAAGCTCGCTCTGGGAGCATAACAGGCTAAAATTATACTATTATGTTTGGGAGGGGTTATAAGATTTTCTTTATGCTAAAATGTTGTTTTATTTAAGATTGAGCTTTGCATTTCATTTCTGGTGGAGTGGCTAGGTATGGCGGGTCTTGTCGGCATTCTGCCTTGTCAGATATGGTGCTCCTCTAATGTTGAGCGTCCCATATCTTGGGCGGGGTGTGACGTCTACCAGCGTTGGCAGAATCGCCTCTCGTTAGCCACTAGCGCTCGCCAGGGCAGTGAAATGGGCTACAGTTGTCAGAGAATGTTGTTCTTTCTTTCTTAATAACCGCATTGTCACAGGCAGTCCAGTGGTGGTCTTTGCTTTCGTCTGTGACAACGGGAAGTATTTTATATCATTAATAGAATATAAGATGCATTGTAGTGTGAAGTTAAGGAGAGAAAGAGAGGGGGCAGCGAGGGGGTAGTGAGTGTTGCCTCCCTCGCTTGGAGGAGTTTTCCCTCCCTCGCGCGGGCTTTCCCACGCCCTTGATTGGCTGGTGGATCCTGACGCGGCCCAAGGATGCTAGCATTTCATGACGTAGTGATCTGTGATTGGGTGCCGCTGCCTTTGTTGGTGCTAGGGGGGGCTCCTTCCCGCGTGTCTCCGGGACAGGCTTGGCGTGCATGCTTCTAACATCCCTTTGCATACTCACTCCCGATCACCCCCTTTACCACTGTCTCTCGCTCTGACCTTCTTCTTTTCCATTGCTCCTCACCTTTATTCAATTACTTATCCCCTTGGGTTCTGCATACGGTTTCCATAGCCGGCCTATTGTATTGCATGCACCGTCCTCTGAGATATTTACATGTACTTAGAATAGGTTTGAGGGTTCTTAGTTAGTAGAGGTTAAGAACTCTGTGTGTGTCTCCATTATTGATTTAGTGTTTCTGCTCTTTGATTTAATGCTAGACTGGGATAAGGTAACTGTAGTCGTTGTCCCTGATGTGTGTATGGTTTGCTTATACCTACACGACTTCGACCGGTCCTGTGGTAGCCTGTGTTGTCTTTTCGCTTGCGTTCTTTACGAGTGCAGCATTGTGTTGACTGAGGGTTTTAGCCTGTTCCAGTTCCACACTTTGCTGGCTCTTTCCTTATATTTTCAGGGTCGCCAGGATAGAACCAGATACTTGTGATCTGGATCTATCAAGAGAGCACCCCAGTCAATTAACATAACTTAAAGGATGCAGTCTTAAGGACATCGCTAGGCTACGAGCCTGTCTTGCTCAATCAGTTCCTTACCTAGAGTATTCCAGCTAGACATTATTAATTGAGTAGACACTTGTTAGTATTTAATATAAGCTCTTTGATATGTACGCATTATTATTCACAGCATTTATTAGTCTGGGTTGTTGTTGAGTTGCACAACCATAGCAGACTGTTTCGTTGATGAGGAAGTACTTCTTTTAGTGTCGAGCATTACTACCGTTGCGCATTTATAGTATTCTCTTGTCAGTTAACATTATATGTCCTATCTTTTAGTGTATTCAGTTTACACGTGTTGTGTCCTGCCTCCTGCCTTTATATAGTTCAAGATTAGATACGAGCATCTTATGAGCATCAGACTTTCCTCAGAAGTTTCCAGGTCTATGCTGTAGCACTATACTTCACTTTCTTTCAGATAGGAGTGAAGAGTTTATTGTTGTTTAGAGTAACTATATTGAAGCATCTTTTTATTGTATTAAACCTTGCAGTGATTTAATTGATCTTTCCATAGATTCCCTTTTATGCATTTTAACGTAACTTGCATCATGTTTGTTATCAGGTTATACCAGTGCAGTTTAGCCTGAAGTAGAGTACATTTATGCCCAGTTAAGGATACCCCGTTATCGCAGATTAACTCTGGAGGGTATAGGTGTTTTTGTTCGCCGGCATACAAGTTCGAGGGTTTGGATCTAGCGCACCGTTGTTGCATAGTGTCCTATTACTAGTCCAATCATTAAGTGCCCTTGTTTTATTCGTAGCCCCGGTCGTAACAATATATATATATATATATATATATATATATATATATATATATATACAGTATATATATATATATATATATATGTGTTTTTTTCCAATACTGAAATTAATCGAAAAGAGATTTTAGATGGTGATTCATAAGATGAAAATGATTAATTTTCCCACTAGTACTGTATGATGGTTTGCATTTTGCTTCTTCGTCATTCAGTGTTATTTATAAAGTAACTAATACTCTTTTACATTTGCTATACCCATGTGATTTGCCACTTGAAGTAAAAATACTAAGCTAAGTAACTCATCCTAGTAATACATAGAGACAACTTGCCTTGCCTTGCCAAATGGCACTGTAGTGGAGCAGATAACTGCAAATTTCAGGAGAATCGTTCAAATGGTGATGCAAGCATGAAATTTGGTACATGTACCCTTCAAGGTCCATTCTTCTCAGAAATACCGCTGGCCACGCGAAAATCCAAGATGGCGGTCATTTTTCAAGATGGCTGCCGTGCCTGACCATATATTGCTTAATTTTTTTTTAATTATTACCTGGTGAATATTTTAAGAGAAAACTGTTTCTTGCTAACCAGATTAATGAGAAGCACTGTTTTAATCATTGTCATAGTCTATAATTGGAATTTTAGAATGGCATCCAAGATGGCGTCCATTAATTTCATATGTTCATATCTAAGCAACTACTGAACATATATACATGATTTTTGGTGTGCACATACATTCTTTGGGTCAGATAATCCAATGGAGCCATTTTCACATTTGTTAGTAAGTACTGAGGCAGTGATGAGATCTTGCAAATATAATAGAGTGATGTCAACACACAACCAGGGCACACTATTAGATACACTGGAAAGATATTATTGGGATTGAATTTGTGCTGTACCTAGTATCAGTGCATTATCACAAAGCCCACCGAAATGCCAAACAAATACCCTCATTGTTCCCTGATTAAATAACACTGTATGAATATTCCCATATTCAAAATATGTTACAGGGGGACAATGCCTAGTGAGTTCACTGCTCAATAGGTGGCATTCTGAGAGTGAGGGTCTGAGTCTGGAGGGTGAGACGGTGAAGCACTTGAGCGAAGCAACCAGCCGCTTCAGAGATGGAGCTGCTTTGAGCCATGATGGATGCTTCACATGTCTCACTCCCCAGGCTGGAACAAGACCTCACGGGCCTCACCGTGTTGAGCGGTGGAATGTACAGGCTCTCAGCCTATGCCCGAGAGGGAGTAGTTGGAATATAGAAAAAAAAAAAAAAAAAAAAAAACACTGGTAACATCGCTGCTGTGCAACTCAGCATGGGGTTCAGTGTCAGCTTATTTTACTGTGCTATACTATAAGTTGTAGTGTAGTTTACTGTACTATACTATAAGTTGTAGTGTAGTTTACTGTACTATACTATAAGTTGTAGTGTAGTTTACTGTACTATACTATAAGTTGTAGTGTAGTTTACTGTACTATACTATAAGTTGTAGTGTAGTTTACTGTACTATACTATAAGTTGTAGTGTAGTTTACTGTACTATACTATAAGTTGTAGTGTAGTTTACTGTACTATACTATAAGTTGTAGTGTAGTTTACTGTACTATACTATAAGTTGTAGTGTAGTTTACTGTACTATACTATAAGTTGTAGTGTAGTTTACTGTACTATACTATAAGTTGTAGTGTAGTTTACTGTACTATATTATAAGTTGTAGTGTAGTTTACTGTACTATACTATAAGTTGTAGTGTAGTTTACTGTACTATACTATAAGTTGTAGTGTAGTTTACTGTACTATACTATAAGTTGTAGTGTAGTTTACTGTACTATACTATAAGTTGTAGTGTAGTTTACTGCACTATACTATAAGTTGTAGTGTAGTTTACTGTACTATACTATAAGTTGTAGTGTAGTTTACTGTACTATACTATAAGTTGTAGTGTAGTTTACTGTACTATACTATAAGTTGTAGTGTAGTTTACTGTACTATACTATAAGTTGTAGTGTAGTTTACTGTACTATACTATAAGTTGCAGTGTAGTTTACTGTACTATACTATAAGTTGTAGTGTAGTTTACTGTACTATACTATAAGTTGTAGTGTAGTTTACTGTACTATACTATAAGTTGCAGTGTAGTTTACTGTACTATACTATAAGTTGTAGTGTAGTTTACTGTACTATACTATAAGTTGTAGTGTAGTTTACTGTACTATACTATAAGTTGTAGTGTAGTTTACTGTACTATACTATAAGTTGTAGTGTAGTTTACTGTACTATACTATAAGTTGTAGTGTAGTTTACTGTACTATACTATAAGTTGTAGTGTAGTTTACTGTACTATACTATAAGTTGTAGTGTAGTTTACTGTACTATACTATAAGTTGTAGTGTAGTTTACTGTACTATACTATAAGTTGTAGTGTAGTTTACTGTACTATACCAAATGCTTTCTAACAGCCCCATATCAATTAGCTACTAGACAGTAGTTGGTAGTTAGTAGATAGAGTTAGATAGCCGCACCTGAATTGACAGGGTGTGCCAGCGCGGGAGAGCCGAGCCAAGGGTAAGGGGGCTATACATGACTTGCTCATGTACTTACCTGGATGGTGTACAGATCACACGGGACTTAAATGGCACTGGATGAATGATCGGGCTAGGTGTAGGTCACCCGAACCTAGTTGTATCCCATAAAGTAATGTGTGTGTAATTTCGTTAAGGTGGTAAAAGGATAAACCCTCAGCCTTAATCAGAAAGCAAAATGGCAGATTCAAAATCCATTTTTCCCATAAGACAAACTGACTGGTCAAAATGTTGTCTTTGCCAGAAAGACAAAATAGGTGAAGATTTAACATCACCTAGAACCCATTATTCCCTTGAACATGACGGTTATGCCATGCTGGCTTCTGAAGGAGGACTACAAGCTCTTCTCAAAGCTGTTCATCTCCTGTCAGAGCAGACAGTGTGATCTGCAGGAGTTCTTCCAGCATGAGAATCAGGCATTCCCAGCTGCACTGAGTGAGGGTGGAAGGCTGTACACTTGCCAGAAGTCTCAACTGACCTCTATCTTGGAGACTCATGTTACATCAACAGACGAAGAACCAGAGACCGATGTCCTGATTGTAGATGGGTCTGCTTTGGTCCATGTCTTGCCACCAAAGAGAGGAAAGACCTTTGAGGGCTATGCAACTCTGGACTTCCTGCCATTTATTCACAGCTATGCTACAAAGTACAAGACAACACATCTTGTCTTTGATGTGTACAACCCATCCAGCCTCAAAGCCGAGACCAGGTCTCAACGTGGCCAGGGAGGAAGACGTGGCCAGGGAGGAAGACGCAAGGTGACAAACAAGAACAGCATTCCATCCAATTGGCGTAACTTCATTAGGCATAATGACAACAAGACGGAGTTGTTCCAGTTCCTGGCAGACAGGGTTGCCCAAATGTCTGCACCAAACTTGGTAATTGTCACAAAGAGATCTGCAGTCCTCAGCACTCATGAAACTGGTCTTCAAGGACTGGACAAGTGCTCTCATGAGGAAGCTGACAGCCGCATCTTTGTGCATGCCAAATATGCTGCAGAACATGGGAGCAAAGCCGTCATGGTCAAGGCAAATGATACAGATGTTGTGGTCATTGCAGTGAGTGCCTTTCCAGCCCTTTAGAGTTTGGGGCTAGAGCAGTTATGGGTGGCATTTGGTCACGGTCAAAGCCGGCGCTGGATCAGTGTGCATGGCCTGTATCGCTGTATGGGGCAGGAGAAGGCTAAAGGCATGTTATTCTTTCATACCTTCACAGGGTGTGACACTGTTTCAGCCTTCCGTAACAAGGGAAAGAAAACTGCCTGGCAGACATGGGATGTTTGTCCAGAGGCCTCCCCTGTCTTCTCCAAGCTGAGCCAGTACCCTCTTACAGTGGAAGATGGTGACCTGGAGATACTGGAGAGGTTTGTCATACTGATGTATGACAGGTCCAGCACTGCTACCACTGTGGATGAGGCCAGGCTTGACATGTTTGCCAGAAAACAGAGGCCTTATGAGGCCATTCCACCAACAAGAGCAGCTCTGCTTCAGCACACTAGACGAGCTACCTTCCAGGCTGGTTGTGTTTGGGCCCAAGCAACCCAGTGTCAACCAGAAGCAGAGAGTCCTGCTGACTGGGGATGGCAGAAGGTTGGTGAAGAATGGCACGTCTTCTGGACAGCCAACTCCTCCATAGCCAAGAGTTGCGAACAGCTGACCAAATGTGGCTGTAAATCAGACTGTCGTGGCAGGTGCAAGTGCTACAGGCTGGGTCTCTCCTGTACAGCTCTGTGCACTTGCAAATGTGAGGTGTGAGTCTTTGATTCTATGGTATTTTTTACTAATGTTATTTGTACTCAATGGATATGTATAAATGGTGTGAATTAGGCCGTTTCCTACGATATAATCTTCCTTCACTTTGTCTAGTTACTTATGACCCTGATGAGTTAATAATGTGACAAGTCTTTCTAATTCTCTGACCTAAAAAATGTAGGATTAGATGAAAAAATCATTTATCTAGCTCTACTAATAGCCAAGATATCACAAAATTTGTCTTTAACCCCAGAAGGCCGACACACTACTCAAATAGCACAGCTTTAAATAGCCTTTAAATAGCCTGCTGATGGCTGCTATTTACTTGTATGACGTCACGGTACTTTTGCGGTAATTTTCACCGAGTTCCAATATCACCGAAACTACCGTGATGTCAACACAATGGGTTTAAGGAAATTTCACTATGGCAAAGGTGCGTAAACACGGAAAATCACGGAAAAGTTACCTCACGAATACAAGCAATATCTCGGTAACTACTGGGCCTATGGAGCTTAATTTTTGTACGAGACAAAAGCTGAAAGTGACCTCTCTCACGTGGTTTATGACTCTTTCTCTATCTTTATTCTTTGATTAGCTATTAAGCCATAAACACTACCGAAAATCGCCAAAAAAATCCGGCCTCCTCGGGTTAATGGCGGCCATCTTGGACGCCATCTTAGTTAAAGTCTAATATGCAACTGCTTTGGACAAAATTACCTTCACTTACCACGTTAGAGCCAAACAAAAAATAGATTGGACAGTATTCATGTCTTTTTTTCTTTCAATTAACTGACCCATAACAGTAGGGCTCAGTCAGATGTGTCGGCCATCTTGAAAAATGGTCGCCATATTGAATTTTTGCGTGGCCAGCGGTATGTGCTTTGAAAGTGAGCTTTGAAGAATACCTGTACCAAATTTCATGCTTGCATCACCATTTGAACGATTGTTTCACTTATCTGCTTCACTACATTAGAAGTTCAGCGGGTTGCAACCTACAAAGTCAAATTAATCAGTGCCGGAGACGCCCCCTTACGCGTCCGGGGGGAAACTAAACCCTTGCATGTGACCACCCCTGCTCCTCAAGCAATTTGCTATCACTCATTCGTAGTTTTTCACTCCGATTGCCGGCACTACGATGGGTACTTAGGGCTCGATCTCCTTCACAAGCTGCAAGCCCAAGTTGACTGTGGCCAACGCTTGATCACATTAAAAAAAAAAAAAAAAAAAAAAAAAAAAATCTCCAATCCAAATCATGCCCGAGTACCATCCACTCCCAAATGAAGGCTAAACCTGAACAACAATCTGACATGTCCCCTATTGCAACCCGGTCAAACAAACAACAGCCACCCCAACAAAAAACGACTTCCAAAACAAATTCCCAAAGAAAATATTTTGCAACCTCATCCCATCCAGTAAATGCCAACTCCCAATATAATCATTGCCAACCTCCCTCAACCTCGACAACAAAATCTACTCTCCAGGTTTCCACCCCTAACCTCAATCATGTAACGGAAACGCCCTTGTCCTCTAAACAATTTGTCCGGCAGTCACCAAACAAATTCCACGATCAACAACTCTTCAGTGGCAAAGAAACTTTCAATAAACCTGCAGCCTTGCTAGAACTAGGCCTAGCCCAAGACAGAAATCCTCAGATTCCTCAGCAATACATCATTCCCATGTCACCAGAATCTCACCACAGGACAGGAGAAATGGCAGGTTGACTCAGCTTGCCCAAGAAACCCCCATATGTAGGTACCACAGACGGGGAACATGTCGGCACGGCAAATTTGGGACAAAATGTGAGTACCGTCATCCTAAGGTCTGTCGTAAACTCCTAAATCATGGGCCAAATAGAGACCAAGGATGCCAACTAGGGAAAAAATGCTCATTTCTCCACCCTAAGATGTGCGAGGACTCCATCTCCAAGCAGGAATGTTTGAATAGTAACTGTAAATTACCTCACATCAAAGGGACAAAGAGACACCAAGCCAAGCAAGATGTAAATCCAGTACTGGTATCTGCCACCGCTCAAGTGCCCCACATGGCCTCGAAGAAAGTCGACGCTGTCCAGGATACAAATTCAGTCCCTGCTTTTTTAGAATTAATGGTGGGGGTGAAAAGGACCCTCGACACGCTAACGAAAGCCATGGAGTCACAAGCGTCAATAATCAGCACACACCTAATGGGCAATCAACACAACAATGTCCCATCACATACCCAAGTGTTTCCATGGCTAAATGCCATGAAATCATGCTAGAAAATGCAATGATGGGCAATATTCAAGGTCTATTCCCTAAGACAAATAAAAGCAAAATCCCCTTCATTGCTGAGCTTGCCGAAGAAAATGACCTAATGTTCATCGCCCTGACAGAGACTCATCTCAAAAGTGAGGTGAGTGATGCAGAAATAAATAGTGGCAAATTACACCTCCTACAGAGCAGATCGTGAAAATAGAAGCCATGGTGGAGTCATCACATATGTAAGAAATGACCTAGCCTCAGATACAAAACCAATACTAGTCTACTCTGATACTCAAGTAGAAATGCTGGCTCTCCACATTAAGTCACTCAATGTAATTATTCTCAATTGCTATCGCCCCCCATCATGCACCCTTGAAAGTTACAATAATTCACACAGCAGAATCGACAAGCTAATCGACGATATGCCAACCCCAACACCAGACATCATCATCTGCGGAGACTTCAACTTTCCTATCATCCATTGGCCAGAAGGAAAGGTCTCAGGAGGTACCAGAGAGGAGCAAGCACAAGCCAGGCTTCTCCTTAAACTCTCTGACAAGCTTTTCCTCACACAACTGATAACCAAGCCTACCAGAGTCAATAACACACTCGACCTCCTCTTCACTAACAACCAGGATATAGTTGCCGACTACTCAGTGGAGAAGACAATATTCTCTGACCACAGCCTTGTAACTATACACACTATGTACAGGAAGGCTGGGGCTCAAGCTGAAACTGTAACTCCGCCAACAAAACCAACAAACCCATTCTCAAATTTGAACTTCTTCAGTGAAGCAATTGACTGGGTAAATCTCCAAACTTCCCTCTCCCAGACAAATTGGGACCTGATCCTCCATGACAAGGATCCAAATGCCATGCTTGACACCATCCTCAGCACCCTACTGAAGTTGTGCCAGCATCACATTCCCCAAAGGAGGAAACCTTCCAACGCTCGGCACCTCAAAATCCCGAGGGACCGAAAAATCCTAATGCAGAAAAGATCATCACTCAACAAACAGCTCAATAACACCCAAAACAAAACGAGGAAGCTTGCACTATCTACCAAGATTGCAAGCATAGAAACTCAAATTAAAGCATCCCATGAGCGTCAAAAGCAAAGAGAGGAAGATCGTGCAGTACTGAACATCAAGCGGAACCCCAAATTCTTTTACAGTTACTGCAGGCGCTTCTCAAAAATTAAGACGCAAGTGGGGCCATTAAGAACAGAAGATGGTGAAGCTGTAAACGACCCCAAAGATGTATGTCGGATCCTGCGAACACAGTACGAGAATGTCTTCAGCACACCACGGCCAGCAACTGCAATCCAGGACCCCAAAGCTTTCTTCACGGAAGACACTCCACAACCGACTCGACTAAGTGATATTGAACTGACTGAGGCAGACCTACGAAAAGCCATCAAAGAACTGAGAACGAATGCAGCTGCTGGTCCTGACGGAGTACCAGCCATACTGCTGATTAAATGCTGTGATGCCCTGATTCCTCCTATCTGCAAGCTTTGGAGACACTCAATGGACACAGGCACAATTCCATCCTCACTAAAACAGGCCATCATTACTCCAGTCTACAAGGGTGGTGAAAAGAGCCTGGCGAAGAACTATCGACCGGTAGCTCTAACATCCCACCTCATCAAGATATTTGAAAAAGTCCTGAGGAACAAGCTTGTCAACTTCCTGGAAAAAAATGGCCTTATGAACTCCAGCCAGCATTGCTTCCGGAAAGGCAGATCATGCCTTTCGAAGCTCCTGGCACATCATGACTGGCTACTCCATAGGCTTGCAGAAGGAGAAAATGTGGATGTCGTGTTTCTAGACTTTGCTAAAGCATTCGACAAGGTGGATCACGGCATCCTCCTTCACAAGATTAAGAAACTCGGCATCCAAGGCAAAATAGGTGTGTGGCTGCACAGTTTCCTCTCCGCAAGAACGCAGACTGTTGCTGTTAAGGGCCACACATCTGAAAAGTCCCACGTCATTAGTGGAGTACCCCAGGGATCAGTATTAGGACCTCTGCTCTTCCTTATACTGATAGGGGACATTGATGATGGAGTTGGTCAATCGGTTATCTCTTCCTTTGCCGACGATACGAACATAAGTCGTGTCGTCAGAAATGAAGAGGATATTCATAATCTCCAGGATGACCTCGACAAAATCTACAAATGGGCAGACGAAAACAACATGACCTTCAACGAAGAAAAGTTTGAAGCGTTACGATGTGGCCCGAAACAAACCCTCAAGGACACCACCAAACTACTCACTGCAGGCGGCCACGACATCACCCCCAAGCCACATGTGAGATGCCTAGGTGTGCAATTGTCCGACGATGCCACATTTCAACACCACATTTCTGCAGCTGTCAAGAAAGCCAAGGGAATGGCCGGATGGATCCTACGGACGTTCAACTCCAGGGAACAAGAAACAATGCTAACTCTCTGGAGGTCTATGGTACAACCCTTCCTTGACTACTGTAGTCAACTATGGTCGCCACACAAAAAGGGGTACATACGAGATCTTGAGTCCGTCCAGAGGTCCTTCACTAGAAACATTCGGGGGATGAAGGACCTTAGCTACTGGGACCGGCTCAAGAAGCTAGGGCTGTACTCTCAGCAGAGAAGGCGAGACAGGTACTGCGCAATTTATGTGTGGAAAATCCTGGAGAAGCTGGTTCCAGATCCAACTGGTAATGAACTCCAGGAAAAACAAAATGGTCGGACTGGAAGGAAGTGTGAGAGGAGATCCCTCCCAACACAGGCACCAGAACGAGTGAGATCCCTCCTCGCGTCCAGCCTAGGCCACAATGGACCAAAAAATTTCAACTCGCTGCCCAAGGAAGTGCGAGACATAGTAGGTTGCCCGGTAGACAGGTTCAAAGGGTTATTAGACAAGTTTCTAAAGACCCTCCCAGATGAACCACCAGTGTCTGGATACACTGCTAACTGCCGGGCGGCCTCAAACTCTATACCGGACCAGACGGACCTCCTTCGAAGGGACGCACGGGACGGACGCAGCGGTGGCGGACCACGACTGTGAGGACGGGACCTCTAGACGACTTCAAGTAAGATTCAAGTAAGAAACCTCTCCTGCCGAATAATGTGATTACCCATAATCCTGTGCACCCTTCCCAAATCACTTCCCACATGACACCCCTCGAACCAACTGCATCTGTGTCCTCCTCCTTCAACCAAATTCCTACTGCTGGCTCTGATAACCCTGCCCCTAGGCTAGAAAGAACTGATAAATCCCTTGTGCCATCAACCCAAACTGTCTCCGTTACCCCTTGACGTTCCATATTCTATGTCTACCTTGGCCCAACAGAAAACGGAATTTCCTCCACCCACTATTATAAGTCCCGGTATAATCCAAAGCCGAATTACCATTCCCCCTCACCATCAGAAATGGGTGTCCCTTAGACAAATACCCCAAGATGCCATGATTGTGACCCCCGCCAACACCTCCGTAGGCCAAGACCGATGTATTATTCAACCTGCCATCTTGTCTTCCCGGCAAAATACCATTCTAATTGCCAACATTTCAGAAGAAGTATTAACATTACCCAAAGGTTTGATCATTGGCGATCTAGAAACCTTCGATGAAATTGCCATCCCTCCAGTAAACTCGGGTGAAATTCCTATCTTACCAACCATTCCTGACTCCTTATCATGTATGCAAAAACAACAGATCGATGCAACGAATACTACAAGAGTTTAGTGATGTATTCGCCCAGACTCCCACAGAAATAGGAAAAACAACCATGGAGCAGCATGCTATACACACCACGGGACCTCCACTGCGCTAACCCTCCCGCAGGAAAAATCCACTCCAACGCCAAGAGGAAGACCAGCAGGTGCAGGAGATGTTGGACGCCGGAATTGCCACGCCCTCCGTCAGTCCCTGATCATCACCCGTAGTACTCGTGAAGAAAAAGGAAGGCTCCACCAGATTCTGTGTCGACTACCGTAGGTTAAATGACGCCACTATCAAAGATGCAACACCATTACCCAGGATCGACGATTCCCTAGACTCCCTTCATGGATCGAAATGGCTCACCACGTTAGATCTACAAGCAGGATACTGGCAAGTCCCTATTAAACCCGAACACCAACAGAAGACAGCATTCTCCACCAGCGGGGGACACTTATATGAATTTAATGTCTTACCATTTGGCTTATGCAACGGTCCAGCCACCTTTTCCCGCCTCATGGAGTCTGTGTTGAAAGGACTAACTTGGGAAACCTGTCTCGCCTATCTGGACGATGTCATCGTGTACTCTGGAACCTGGCAGGAACATCTCTACCGACTACGCCAGGTATTGCAAAGAATCCGAGATGCAGGATTAAAACTCAAGCCCTCTAAATGCGAGATGGCCAGAAATACCGTAGGGTTTTTGGGCCATGTAATTTCTGACCAAGGCATCTCTCCTGACTCCAAGAAACTATCTGCAATTCAAAATCAACAACCCCTCACTACCGTCAAAGGAGTACGCTCATTCCTAGGACTAGCCACATACTACAGACGTTTCGTCCCACATTTTGCCAAGATAGCCAGACCCCTTCACCAACTCACTCACAAGGGCACCGAGTTTTCATGGACCCCGCAAAGACACTTAGCTTTCGAAGAACTAAAAGAAAAATTAGTACAAGCCCCCACAGTCTCTTTTCCCGACTACAAACAACCCTTCCGTCTATACACTGATGTTTCTTTGTATGCCATTGGGGCTGTCCTAGCCCAAGTCCAGGAAGGAAAAGAACACGCTATTCCATATGCTAGCTCCACGTTAAATGTTGCACAACAGAATTACGCAGCCACAAAACGTGAATGTGTTACGTCCTGGGATATATAAACACTGGGCTCTTTCTATTGGACTAGGTATGCGGCAACAAGCAACAACGGAAAACGCTAGATCCAACCCTTATCTATAAACCCAGGCAACAAACCACCCTAAACCGTCAAGAGTCCTGCCTGGACAACGAGGTATCCTATGACTCGGTACAGGGTGCACGCACTATAGACTGCTGATAGTCATGCAGGCTATATAAAAGATCGCACAATTAAGTTGACTTAAAGCTTTAAGGAAAAGATAGATAACGGAATTAAATTGCAGAAACAATTTAATAACAAACTAGAAGAAAGTACATTTAACGTAACATTAATTAATACAACTAATCACCCCTGTGTGAAAGAAGGTGAAAGCAAACAGTCCTCAAAACATCGTACAGGTAGACAAGATGCGGGTTTCTAAACTGCATCCGGCTACGGTAGGATCTGATGCTTAGCAAAGAAAGTACGTTACGGATTTAGAGAACTCTTAACTCATAAGCAGGAATAAATACTAGTGATAGGCCATACCGTGTATAATGGCATAGGTATAATTAAATAAAGGCAGCAACTCGCAACATAACCACATACAGGTGTGCTTCTCACTCTTAGTCAGGCAAGCCTGCTTGGACAGAGTCTCTAAGCCACACCCTGACTCACAATGCTCACAAAAACGGTAAACTGTGGCACAATAACAAGCATACAGAGATGATAAACCCCTAGCTGTTAATCTGCCAGGTGGCAGAGGTCTAGCCGGAAGGATATAGGCTTCGGATACCCGGGCTGAGCCACCTGCTCTAGCCTAGGGACGTTCCCAAGTCTGTGCGCCAAATTACTCTAATTGAAAGGGTGCTCTCTTGAGAGACTCAGATCGCAAGTATCTGACTCTCTCCTGGCGACCCTAAAACAAAAGCAAGACGTTCTAGCGCAGTGCTGAGTGGACTAGGCAAGGGCCCTCACACAACACAACACTAGACACACAGGGACACAGACAAGAAAATGCCCCCAGACTCCCACGGGTATCCTAGTAAAGTCGTGCGGGTCCACAGGACTCGCACCAGCAGACTTTACTTAAAGGATCGCAAAAAGCCTCCCCTCCGGTCTAGCCCCTGCTAACCTGACACAAGAACACACTAGCAAGCATGAAACCACCAAATATGAGACAACAAATAAAAGCTTCCTAGGTCTCATTAACAATTACATCTCTGCATAAGGCCCTAAATCCTATCTAGTTATCTGAGAGCTCGTCGTTAATACAATAATAGAAGTAAGGTCTATCAAGGGGATGGGATAATTAAATAGATTGGTGAAGTAGTGGAAAGAAGGTATACAAAGTAAGAGAGAAAGTTTCTAAGTGGGGTTGAGAGGGATAGATATCAAGGGGGTCCGAAGGGTACGACAGTGAGGTGAGCTCTGAGTCTTGAATCTGTCTGGACCCCACCCTAGGCATGCAAAATACATCCCATGCTTGGCAACCCTCAACACAGTTGCCGGGTCAAAATCCTCTACCCCTGGCGTGAGTCGAAACTAAGCCTAACATTGCTATCAAATGCACGTGGCAACATCAGGCTCGTCCCAAGCTGGACTCTCCGCGCGAAGCAACGTCCCCCAGCCGGTCTCTCTCTCCCGCTCGTCTCCTCCCACTCTCACTAGACTTACATCTTATATATTATAATGAAACAATTAACTATCAAGAATAAAATATACTAAGATGCGTTGGTTAAGAATAAGGGCAGCTTCAAGCTGTGAAACAACATAAGAATATCCCAGACATTAGTTACATTGTCGTAGGATATATACTAAGGAATAGCCGGCCGGCCGGCTGCCGCCAGCCGGTTTCTAAACGGCTGGGCAGCCGACGCACGCGCATGCCCGCACGTGGCTACTATGCAGGAGCGTCACAAATGTCTCGGGATAATTTGGGCCTTAAATCATTTTCGCTCCTTCGTGCTGGGTGCCAAATTGGATATCATCACAGACCACCAAAGCTTGCAATGGCTTAGAAGATGCGAAACTAATTCAGCATTGGCAATATGCTGGAGAGAAACCTTGGAAGAATATGACTTCGTCATCCACTAACGTCCAGGAAAACTCCTCACCAACGCTGATGCTCTCTCTCGTCTCCCTGTACCAGAGAACATCCCCACAAATCTAGCAGCCTTGCAACAAACAGACCTCATCAATACCTCCATCCTCAAGGACTCCTCACCTTCTCAACCTACCCTACTACAGTCATGGGAGAGAAAACTCAAGCCAAAATGGATCTCCAAGCATATCTTCTCTCAACTAACTCGCTGGGGTTACCAATTAACCACCGAATCCTGACACATAGTCGTCGAACCAACAGTCGCTCAAGAATATATGATTGCCATTCACAAAGGAAATGGCATTCATTTGGGTCAAAGAAAAATGCTAAAAAAATTCCAAGGTCAATACTGGACACCAAACCCTTCCGGCATTGCTAAACAGGTCACCGAATCTTGCAAACTATGTGCGCTTGGGAAAGCCAGGTGTCACACCGTAGGACCAGCTGGCACCATTTCCGCCCAGAAACCATTTCAAACTCTTTCACTGGACGTCATGGGACCCTTCCCGGTTAGCGGCAACAAACGGTAGATAGTCACGTTCGTCGACGTATAATCCAAATTCCTGGTAGCATGTCCCACTAAAGATCATAATGCATCCACAATTGCTACATTATTAGCCACCGAGATCTTGCCTGTATTCGGATTACCCAATTCGCTCTTATACGACAACGCCCCAGAATTCCGAGGACAAGTTTGGGAAGAGTTTTCCAAACAATGTAGTATAAAGATTAAAGGCCCTACTGGCCTCAAGGTAACGCAGTTTGCGAACGAATTTATCGCACCATCAAGAACCAGTTACGTACCAGAATGATAGGCTTAAACATCTCAGATTGGCCGTCCCAAGTCAAAATGATACAATGGGGAATCAACACCTGTCCAAAGGAAGATGGTATTTCCCCTCACGAAAGAGTCTATGGGGTAGCTCCACTTTTACTACCTTTTCATCACCAAGCCCAACCTTCCACCACCAAATTCAACCTTGATCCCTTGCAACAACTAAAGAACACCCTTCATACCGCCCAAGTTTGCCAACACACTAAACATGACGCCAAAGATGATATAAGTCCCTTCGCCATTCACGACACAGTGATGGTGGCCAAACTTCCAGTCATTAATAAACTAGGTCCACATTATGTAGGACCCTATACAGTATTCCATGACCTCAATCCCTACCAAACCTCCATCAACTATCACGGAGAAACCCGGACGTATTTTTTTTTCTATGTGATTGAGGGAGGCAAAAGGCAGAACTGCCTATAGTGAGTGCCTCCCCCATAGTTGAAAGAGTGACAGGGCCAAAATCAAGGGACGTTCGAGCCAAAATGCCTGGACACACGGAGTTTGAAGCAATTTAAGTCATAGGGAAAGACTGATTCTGGGAGAGAGTTCCAGAGCTCAGCTGTTGAGTAGAAGAAAGACTGAGAGTAACGTTTCACTCTCGGGTTGGAGAGTTGCACAGAGTAGGGGTGGGATTGAGTTCCAAGACGGGTACCACGTGCCCTACGTAAAGGAGGTGGTATACACTGGGAAAGCTCTGAAGAACACTGATTATTATAGTAGCGATAGAATAGCGAGAGAGATGCAATACTGCGGCGGAGAGAGAGAGATTGCAGAGAGTTGGTGATTGGACGGGAGTTAATGATACGAAAGGCTTTCCTTTCAACTTTGTCTAGGAGAGCGGTGTGAGAGGAACCTCCCCACACATGTGAACAATACTCAATACAAGGACGCACTATGCCCCTGTACAGAGCAAGAAGCTGTGCAGGGGAAAAGAACCCCCTAAGGCGGTTGAGCACACCCAGCTTCTGGGAGGCTGCCTTAGCAAGACTGGAAATATGGTCCTTCCAACTGAGAGCAGAAGAGAAAGAGACACCAAGAACATTGAGAGAAGATGAAGGATTGATTTTTGTATTGTTGAAGAATAAGGGATAGTCCGCTGGGAGTTCCTTACGGGTAGATAGATGGAGAAATTGGGTTTTGGAAGCATTAAAGGTAACAAGGTTTTCTCTGCCCCAATTGGAGATAGTATTTAGATCAGAATTTAAGAGTTCTATGGCTTCATTACGTTTGTCGTTGAGGGATTGCTGGCTGGGGTGTTCTAAAAAACTAATGGAGTAGTGTAAGGTTGAGTCGTCTGCGTATGAATGGATGGGAATTGAGGTACAGTTGAGGAGATCATTTATGAAAATTAGAAAGAGAATAGGAGATAGGACAGAGCCCTGAGGAACACCGGAGTTTATAGGGTGAGGAATTGAACGATGGTCGTCCACAACCGCGGCTATGGAACGGCCGAAAAGGAAATTAGAGACAAAGGAACAGATGGAGGGATAGAAACCGAAGGAGGGTAGTTTAGAAATTAAAGATTTGTGCCAGACTCTATCGAAGGCTTTCGATATGTCTAGTGAAATAGAAAAAGTCTCACCGAAGTCCCGAAAGGAGGATTACCAAGAGTTAGTAAGATATGAAAGAAGATCACCAGTAGAGCGACCCTTAAGGAAGCCATATTGGCAATCTGAGAGCAGCTTATGAGAAGAGAAATGCTTAAGAAATTTGGAAGCAAGAATAGTTTCAAAAACTTTAGAAAGACAAGAGATGAGAGCAATTGGACGATAGTTGGAGGGTTGAGAGCGGTCACCCTTCTTTGGGACAGGTTGAATGTGAGCAAACTTCCAGCATGAAGGGAAGATGTTAGAGGATAGACAGAGATGAAAGAGTTTGCCTAGGCAGGGAGTCAGCACAGAAGCACAGTTTATGAGAACAACAGGAGGAACACTGTCCGGACCGTATGCCTTATTAGTATTAAGCCCAGAGAGGGTAGAAAGTACATCTTTAGAAGAGATTAGGATATTAGGCATAAGTAAGAGAGAGGAGGGTGGAAAGGGAGGAATAGCACCGGAATCATCCAAGGTGGAGTTTCTAGCAAAAGTTTGAGCGAAGAGTTTAGTTTTGTCAGAGGAAGAAGTGATGGTTGTGCCATCAGAGTGGGTAAGGAGAGGGAAAGACGAGGAAAAGAAATTGTTGGAGAGTTTTTTGGCTAGATGCCAGAAAGCTTGGGAAGAGCTAGAGTTGGATAGTTCAGTGCATTTATTATTGATGAAAGAGTGTTTGGTAAGTTGAAGAACAGATTTGGCTTGATTCCGGGCAGAAACGTAGGAAGAATGAGAGTCTTGAGTTTTAAGGCGTCGGTACCGTTTGAATGCTTCCTCCTTATTGCGGACAGCAGTAGAACAGGCGTGAGTAAACCAAGATTTTTTAGCATTAGTCTGAGAGAAAGAGAATGGAATGTATGCTTCCATGCCCGATAGGATTACCTCGGTAATGCGTTCAGCACACTCTGAGGGTCCCCGGCCATGGAAGCAGAAATCATTCCATGGGAAATCAAAGAGCCGGAGAGCCGGTGAACCTCCCAGTCGGCAGCGCCAAAGTGCCACAAGCGCCGCCGGCTAGGAGGGTCGGGTGGCCGTGCTGGAGAGATAGGACAGTTGACAGAGATAAGTTTATGGTCGGAGGAGCCCAAAGGAGAGAAAAGATCGACAGTATAAGAAGAAGGGTTAGAAGTTAGAAACTAGTCAAGAATGTTGGGCCGATCTCCGATGCGATCCGGGATACGGGTGGGTTGCTGAACTAACTGCCCTAGGTCATTTATGATAGAAACCGTTTCATACGAATATTTAAACCCATTGTCAATCTATCCACCCCACCCGACCAAATCCCCGACCGCAACATTGCAGTACCTTTTTCATTGCCCCCAACCACAGTCGCCACCCCCGACCTAACAGTTCCTGCTCAATTGAAACCTTACCCTACAGCTGATCCACCCAGGGCCCAACGACCCAAACCACCCACACCACCCCCCATAACCTTTCGCCAACACACCCCTAGGACACCCCACCCATCCATTATCTCCCCCGGAGTCACCCCACCCCCCCAGGTCCCCATTTGCTCCCCTTCGGACACCACCTCCAACACCACCTTGCCCACAACTAAAACTGTTCCCAGTGCATCATGTCGTTATGCATTAAAATCGAAAACTTCATCCAAGTCAACACTTCCAACAGCGCGTCGAATCAAACGACTAAGAAAAACCAGTTCCCACATGGCCAAACACCCTTCACCAGCCAGTTCTCCCCTCATTCGTAAAAGATCCCTTCCCAGACCAATATCCACATCCCCAAACGTTTCCTCTTCACCCTCTGCTTCACCTCCAAACTCCACCCCCAGCCCTCAAGCTAACTCAGAAACCTCGCCATCCACAACTTCGTCCGGTCCCGAAGAAATCCCCCCACATACTGACCATGATTACGCTACGAAAGATCAGAGTATCAAAAACAAGCCATCTAGTAATGCAAAACCACCTTCAAATGTTCCAGTACCTAGTACTGTACCTCCAAAATGGCAACTCACATCATCCCGTTTGTTCTTCCTACCCGTCTTGCACCCCCTACATTATCTCCGTTCCACTCCACCTTACCCGCAGACAACGCCCCTAATGCAAAACGACATCCCTCCACCACAACCACCAACCCACCCATAACCCCAAAATCAACACCGCCCCGTACTCCCAACCCCAAACCCCCACACTATAAACCTTCCTCCACCGAGTCTAGTCCAGACCCCCCTATCAGACAAAACGTAAGAACAAAATCTGGTCGTCTAATCACCAGACCCGAACGGTTTTCACCTATTCTTAACAGGGCTGACACCACCAACATGACAATTATTCAAAAACCATCAACAAACCACCCAACATACACAACCAACATTCGTACACTAAGAATAGCTGAAATAACCAGCCCCGTTTCCCCACCTGCCTATCACCCTGTCATGCTCCGCCCCTCAATACTAATCCCTGCTACACCTACGTCCGCACAAAAGTATGACCTGCCACCACAAAAAGGTCAGAACAACCCTTGCCTGAGAGCCCTCACCACGACCATAGCCACCTACTGCTCTAGCCACCCCCTATCGCCAGCCGTCATGTCGTCCACCCCATTCATCAAAAGAATCAAAGTCTCCACGGATTCCGGACGCCTTGCCAGAATCTGACACACCCACGAAGCCATTATTGCAGCTCTCATCAACACCACGGACACCTCTCTTCTCGTCACCATTGATCCATGTAAGACTCCAGATAAGCGCTCCACCGAATGGTGGACATTCTTACATACCCTGCCCATGACCAACCACCAGAACGTCTCTCTTACCTTCACCCTTGAGGCACGAGGACGCGCCTACCACGAAGGAGAGGGAAGTGAGATACAGAAGAAAGGGAAAACCCCCAAGGACAAAAGCAAACAAAAAGGAGAGAAACAGGATGAAACACAGAAGAAGAAAACAGAAAAACACACCACGACAATGTCAGGGTCAAGTCCAAAGACCCAAGCCGTGAAGGACTACTGCCGCATCATCGCAACAGTGGGCGAAAGCAAACGGAAAAGAGAGAAACAGGACGAAATACAGAAGAAGAAAACAAAACAAGCACACCGTGATAATCACAGGGTCAAGGCCAAAGACTCAAGCCATGAGGGACTACTGCCGCATCACAACAGGGGGACAAGGAGCCCAAAAATTGCCGAAAAGGGACCACAACAGACCACCCCCCAGAAAGTGGTATATTCGCAACCTTTTTAGGACAACAAAATAACCCTATGCAAAACGACTGTAAAAACATGTAAACAAGTACATAAGAATACCAATGTAAACACATACACAAATTAGAAACAATAGAAACAACTAAAACCTCATCTCCCATGCCAATAAACCTTATAGAAAGGAAGACACCTATTATTTCTCTACATTATAAGTATGTCTGCATGTAGCCCCCATGCCCATTTATTTCCTTCTAATAACTGTGTGTGTATGTAGTTAAGCAAGAGTTATGTCCCACAATTCAGATTAAGGAAGTTGGAATACCTGACAATATTGTTGTATTATTATGTATGCATTTGACTATGACCAAATCTGAGTACGACCATCTCAGAGAGATGCTTGGTAACCCTATGAACAAAATAACTGTAAAACATGTAAACAAGTACATAAGAATATCCATGTAAAACATACACAAACTCAAAACAATAGAAACAAATAAAACCGCATCTCCCATGCAAATGAACATGATAGCAAGGAAGACACCTATTAGTTCTATACTTTATCAGTATGTATGCATATAATCCCTATGCCCTTTATTTTATTTTAGTAAATGTGTATGTATGTATTTAGGCAAGAGTTATGTCCCACAAGAGTCAGATTAAGGAAGTTGGGATACATGACAATATTGTTGTGTTATGAGGTATACATTTGACGATGACTGTATACGCCTTTTTGTACCCCCTGTACCTCCTCCAATTAAACTCGCCCAACCCACCTTCCTGTCATTTCCGGCTGGAAGTGACTCTCACCCCTATGCCCACTACCAAAATAGAAGGGAGGTCGGTCTGCCTGACAACCCGGGAAACCCTCACCCCCCCTCCCCCCCCCCTAACCTCTGCACTACAGGAAACCCCCCTCACGGAATACTACCTACCCCATCACGACCAAAAGTGGTAGATAATGATACTATCCAACTAAGAAACAAGGAAATCCATAATTCCCTGTTCCCCTGAATCAAACCTTTCCAGATGCAAAATAATTCGGTATACTCCAGGGGAGAGGCAACGTCAGGTCAGGTCCCCCCCTGGTCGACCCAAAAATAGCGACGTGCTCCGCCCCCTTGACCTCGAAGACGGGCCAACAAGGAAACTTTTGCCCAGCAACCAGCCCATCACGTACACAGATATGGTAGATGTTTTAAGTACCCATACCATATAATCCAGGATACGTAGGATAAGAAAGGAATATTCAGACTACTCGTCTTACACCACCGCAGTACACGGCTGCCTCAAAAAGTAAAGTAAACTACTTTCGAAGTGCAGACAACACCCCAGCTGACCTTAACGAGCGACGCGCCCCGCCCCCTGACCTCGAGAGCGACCCAGTGAATGACCTCTTGCCAACAACCATCCCATAACATGCCCCTATATGTTAGATGTGTAACTTACCCATACTATATAATCCAGGATATGTGGAATAAGAAACGAATTACCCAGGCAACAAATCTTCAGCCGCCGCAGTGCACAGATGCCTCAAAAATAAACTGAACCACTCCAAGTCCAGACAACACCCCAGCTCCGACTTCCTCCACACCTCAGAAAGCTTGCCAGCTTGAAGTCCTGTTAAATCCACAATTAAGTAAATACTATTACCCATTTCCCAATTAAGTAAGCAATCCAATAGAGCATCATGTGTAGAGCTAAACCTTATGTCTCCCATTCCTAGAACCCTCTTATATAGTAAACAAACCATCATTCAGACTCGACAACACCGAGAACCCCCCTTCTACCCCCCCTCCGTGACAAAGGTTATATAAACCCTGGGAGGAGAGAGTTCATGCAAGTAGGAATATCGCTTCTGTACGATCGGCAACCCGCTCTGACTGAAGACTATTTTATACTCACACTCAAGACTAGTTATTGACGAACGGCACCCCGGAGTCTGTGATACTATCAGTGATATATATAATTATATAAACTTGTTTTAGGATCTTTATTAATCGTGGCTACCCGTCGGTTAATATAGAGACCTTAAATAATACCTATATATATAAATACAAAGTAAGTGTATTAAAAATCCATTGCTGGTATGGCCTCTTCCACTTCGGTTTTCTAATCATTTATATAGTCAATAGTAGCTACATACGTATAACTAATTACTTCTGGCCACCCAGAATTTAATATAGTTATTCATATTAGTTTCTTCTCTAACCTAATAAAAATATTGAAAGACGAAGGCAACCCTACCTTTCAATACATGTATTATCTTAGATATTTTACTGGCACTTAACTCACAAAGATCTAGGAGAGAAAGATCTTTTGTGTTAGAAGGGTCTATGCGAGATACTCTCAGGAGCACTTAGCATATATAGATCCTAGGCACAAATTGTCTGTGGCAACCCACCAGGATTTGTGACTAAAAGGTTAAACACCGCCCAAGTTCTTTGAACCTCTTAAAAAGATTAGAGACTGTCAAGAAGAGTTACTTGTATCGACTCCTCTTGCGTTCGTCCGATGTTTTGTTAATCCGGCCCTGCCTGGAACATAACATTTAAAATCCTAGCCCTCAAGAGTACCTGAACGGAACTTCATCACCGGTTAATATTAAAGGTCAGAATAGTCAAGTATTTGTTTGAAAGCTACATGCCTAGAATACTTGCGTTAGTTCGATGTGGTGACCAACTGTACTCCTCATAGTTATGGAACCACATTTAAGACCCAAAGCCCATTAACCCAACTGTTAAAGCAAATGAGAGGAGTGGACATAATACAAGAAATAGGATGTTTCATTTTACGGTCCCGAGAATCCAAGGACAGGGTAAGCTTCTTCACTGCCATCAAAGACTGGAACGACCTACCCCAGTCAGTCCGTGAAAAGAGAACACTGTATTCCTTCAGACGTAGCCTGAAGGAGCACCTGAACCGGACAGCTGCGAGAAGGGAGCACCAAGCTTATGTCTACTACTAAATACGAAATAAGAGATAGGCAAAACAAACTGAAATGATTACTAATTACTGATTACGGATTACTGATATTTACTATAGGATGTAAGGTGTCTTAAAATAACCCCCTAAAAATACTTTGTCTAAAGTATCTACTTTTTTTTTATCCTCCCCTTTTTCCCCAGCTAACTTAATCCCACAAGGACCCCAATGGATATACGCCTAACGGCCTTATTGGGCTATCCATAGTTAGAATTATGCAAGGCTGGTAC